>PDUO01000057.1:5011-292883 GCA_003008705.1 Pezicula radicicola | reverse complement strand
TATAAATAATATCTATCTTATTTACTTTATATTATACTTTCTTATTAATATTCTATATAATATTATTTTCTATTAATTCTAGTATATTAGTTTCTATTATAAATATTATAGATATATTACTAATAGTTATTTATTTTCTATTAATTATTCTTTTTATAATAATATATACTTTCTTTATTTATTTAATAATATAATATTATCCTTTACCTTTAAGATAGATAGTTATTAACTTAAACTATATTTCTTAATTTAATTAAATAATTATTAAAACTAGCTAGTTCTAGTTAATTTACTTATACTCTTCTATACTTATTAGAAGAGTAAGATTATATATAATTTTATAATTATTATATTATAACTATAAATTTTAATAGAGAGTTAGTCTTTATATAATAACTTATAATTTAAGTTTTAATATTTTATTTAATATATTATATCTTTTTATAATAACTTAGATATTCTAATTTTAGATTTCTTATTAGTTCTTTTTAAGGTTCCTTTCTAGTATACTTTATAATCCTTTATAAAGATTTAGTTATACTATCCTTAGTAACTAATAATTATATAAAGGTCCTTTTCTATAGTTAACTATACTATAGTCCTTTATAGTAGTTTAGTATCTCTATAGTCCTTTATAGAGAGGTAATCTAGTCCTTTAGATTATAAGATTCTAATCTTAAATACTTTATCTAATTTAGAGACTAATTTTACTAACTTAATAATAAATACTATACTAGCTATAGACGAACCTAGGCTTATAACCTATTAAAATAAGTATAACCTATATATAGTATTATATAGTAATATAGGTAGATAGTAGGTTCAAAAGTATTATATTTATTTAGATTAAGGAAGAAGAGTAAGAGTTTATACTCTGTTCTCTTCTTACCCCTTTATACTCTAGTATATAAACTAGGTAACTAAGTAATTATATTACCTAATGTAATATAACTCTATCTCACTATTACCTTACTCTTGACCTCTAAGGTCTACCTACTAGAAACTATATATTTTAATAAACTAAAATAAATAACTATAAGAGGTAATATAATAGACCGCGGGAATCTAGAAGTCTCTTAACGACCGTTATTCCACCGAAGCCAACAAAGGTCGATGTATTCGTCTAGGAGGCTAGACCACCACTATGGCTTAATACCGCCCCTTGCAGCGACCTTCGAAGAAACCAGTCCCCGCAGTCCAGTTTACGTTGGGTTTTCATTAGACTAAGCACCATTTGACTAGGACCCAACTACGTAGGATAATACCGAAAGTTTTTATTATGGCAGGACATTTGTATTATGTTTGGCCATTGAGTCGGTATAGAAAAGCTTGGAACGAGTGGTTGAGAGAGCTTCAGGTTGTGCCCGAACCACTATGTCGTTGATATAAGTTATACAGCCATGTCTATGATTCTATTTAGCAACTTTGTACAAGTCCTCTTTGCCAGCATATTTGTCCAATTCCATCATAGATTTAATCGACCAGGGCTCAGGTTTGTAATCAGGGGGCACGTTTGTGTTTTCAAACGGCTTTCCCTCCTTCAGGTGTGCCACAACTGCTTCCCATTGCTCATATCCATATCTCTCCGCATCACCAGAGTAAAGCCACTCCGGCTGAGGTATTTTAAGGAAGTCTGGATTTTGTTTGACCGTCTCCCAGTTGGTCTGATGCCACTTATGGCGAACTTCCCAGCCCATACGTTGTGTCAGACCAGTTCTGTCAAACCTGCGAGAGCGGTGTCAGTACAGATAAAGCTTTACGTTGCTTGGCTGTCGCTTGCCTTAGTTTCTTAAACGCCTTGAGCGCAAGTGGTAGATCTGCTCTGCCAGCTTTCTCAACCAGTGCTACAATGGTGCCTCATCTTCAATGCCCATTCCGCCGCCCGAGCCAGACGTGGGTAGATGGGGGTGCGCAGCATCCCAACTAGAACAATCCTTTCCATATCAGAGACCCATTTGTCAACTGGATCACGACACAGCAATTTGAAATCACAAATCTTTTCTTCGGGAATTTGAGAAAACGCAGCTCTTAAGACAGGGTCCCAGCCTTCGACCACCTCCAGCATGTCCTTGATAGTTCCAGGGTAAGTCCATGACTCTTCGACAGTATAGGTGTCCTTGTGGGTGAGATAGGCTGAGCAAAAGCCCAGTTTAGCGTTGACGATAAGAATTGCATGAATGTCCGGCCCGATCCAGATGATCAATTCGTCGGTTTTCGAGTTGGCAAGGTGATAAGTCAATGGATCCTTCTGTAGATGTTCTAGAGGAAACCAGGCACGGAAGATTGCGAATCCACTGGGTTGAGGCATATCAGGGTTCCCTGTGACGTACTTGCGAGCCCTGCTATAGACGCCATCAGCACCAACCAGGAAATCTGCAGTGATCAATTCGCCATTAAGGTAGATTCCTGCCTTGTTTCCGTCCTCCCAAAACTCAGTTATTCTCTGTCCAAATGTAAACTTGACCCCTATTTTCACCGCATGCTCGTATATCAATTTCTGAGAAAGAGCGCGGCTGGTATAGAGGTTGTAATGTCCGTTGTAAGTATGTTTCCAGTCTTGCTCGAGGAGCAATTCTCCCTTGTCGCTCCTGAATGTCACACATCTAGGGGTAGCAGATTGTGATACCATATCTTGCACAACATTGCCCCATTTCTCCATCACTACGGTGGCGTTGGCAGTCAGAGTTATAATGTCGCCTACCAGATCGTCAGCGTCCGTGATGACTGTGGTACATGTGTGGCTTTAGACCTAAGACCTGCAAACCTGGCTCCCTCTCCACCACGTGGACGTTATGTCCCCTCCGCCTCAGCTCAATCGCGCAAGAAAGGCCTGCGTAGCCTGCTCCAATTACTATAACGTCAAGAGGATCTTCGGCCATGTTGTCGTTTTGGTGGACACGCTCCTACGGGACTTGCGATGCACCACTGGGTTGTTATTGCAGAAAGTATTGATTTAACGTGTGCTTCTTTTAGAAAGCAACCGTGGTGGTTCTTATAGCCTCGTCGGCAGGTTCGGTATGTCTATCCACGTGAGTTGTGGACGGAATTCTCCCCTCTCAGCTGATACAGAGATATGCATCCAGAATCTCAGATTGATTCCGTCTTGGCGCAGATTATCCCAGGAATAATTGGTTACAAAATATGACCAGATAGCTCCAAAAAAGGAAATTGGTGGGTTGATGGCCTTTGGCAGCTGATATCGCATTAGCCGAGGCGTGCAGTACTCGGACCAGCTCTGGAACTCGGATACAGAGTAACAACCGCTTTGGAACACTGCTTGGCGCGTTACGGTACTAGTAATCTGCACAGACTAGGGAGGCTCTAGGATTTCTCCAAGTGCAGTTTCCAACCAAGCTCCATAAACCTAGCTTTTGTATGGGCATTCACTTAAGGCCGGTGTTGCGAATTGCCGTTTACCCTAGACCACAGCCTTTCTTTAGCTCTAACAAGTAGCACACTGTCAAGTCACGTAATCTACGGTACCCACGCTCGTTTACATACCGACCTAAATGAAGACTCGTCCCATAGATATAGCAACAACCGCTCCTTGTGCCTTTGAGCTTTACATAAATTCATGCGCGTATGCAACCCCCCCTTGATTCTCCTGCACCGTCCCCTAGGGCATTTCTTTAGCTAATTTATAGGCATTCTATATCTACAATATGACCAACGCTTAGTAGAGACAATCGGAAGCGAGTACTCTGCATAATGTGATTAAAATTTCATAGACAGGGAGTAGCATAAGCGACAGCGAGATCTAATGTGTACAGAGTTAATCACCAACATACCGACATAGATAGAAGCCAGACTAAGAGAAGTAGAGGGGGCCGCTAGTCATAGAAACATGATAAAGTGAGGTGCATTATCCAAGCAATTTCTATGCGGCTCTCTTCGGCTGCAATCGGCCGAGTATTGATCGTCCTGACGTCAGCAGGTCAGCTGGCTGCTTTGAATTTGTATCCAGGGAAAGGAGACCTTGTCAAGGCCTAAATTCCATTCATTCCGCCGAGCAGAAACGCTTCTCAGCTGAAAGATCAAGATTAGATGTCAGGGTCAAGTAAAATCCATCAGCATCGTCCTAACGGGTAAGGTACCGAAACAAGAAGTATGAATTGTATATGGAGAGAAAGACCGGTGAAAGCCGGACGTAAAAGCAATTAGGACGACGCTCGGCTCTGTCACGGCGACTTCGAAGCTCAAGTTAAGGCCCACTGTCTAGGTACAATTCAATCAATCAATGGTCCAGAGCAGTTATGATGTCACAACGGAAGTAAATCTGGGGTTGTACTTCATGTTCGGCAGTTTCAACTATGCCTCGTGCAGCGGCGCATCAGATCAGGCAATTTAGCCTAATCAAAGGGTTCTGGTTCATCAGCAAATTTACCGATTGATTGTTTCAAGCATAGATCTCTTTTTTAGTTAGAATGCCCAAAGCTCCACAATACTAGGCCTTGAATTTTGGGGTCAAGGAAGGAAGTACAAAGGATAATACAATAGTACCATCAGGTGTTTCGAGTCTAGTAACATAGAAATACCAAGCCTGCCTCGTTCTGGCATCTCTGCAGTTTTGACTTTGTCGCTTTTGCTGTTTTCGTCTAGGCATCTTCTTCACATCTAATGAGGCCATCGAGATGACCGTCGCTCCCATTGCAGCTAGCCTTAGCCCACTTCCCGAGGACGATGTGCTACAGCATTACGCTGAATTTAGAGGCAAGCGAATCAACCCTCTAGGCTCTTCGCAATACTTTGAACTCGAATCCGCGGCCATCCAGCGTTTCGAATCCCTTGCGGAAGATCCATGGCCTTGCCATGCGGCCATGAACGCCCAGGTACCGACCTTGAAGGACGGCGACGAGGTAAAGATCATGATCTTAGGGGCTGGGTATGGAGGATTACTTTACGCAGCGCGACTGGTGGAGGCTGGGTTCCGAGCAGAGGATATTCGCTTGATTGATAACGCAGGCGGCTTCGGAGGAACGTGGTACTGGAATCGGTATCCCGGCTTGATGTGTGATGTCGAAAGCTATGTCTACGCGCCTCTGCTGGAGGAGACAGGTTACATGCCGAAGCATAAGTATTCTTATGGGGTAGAGTTGAGAGAGCATGCCGAGCGTATCGCGAAACAATACGGACTTGTTGGCTTCTTTCGGTCCAATGTCAAGAGTGCTGAATGGGAGGATGAGACGAAGAGATGGGTTGTCAAGATGGAAGAGTACAGAGGTGCTCGACAGCACAAAAGTCAAATAACAGCTCGCGCACAATTTGTTATTGCGGCTAACGGCTTCTTGAATCATCCAAAAGTACCAAAGGTGCTGGGATTGGAGAGTTTTCAGGGCACAATGTTCCACCCAGCACGCTGGAACTACAATGCCACCGGTGGATCACCAGAAGATCCAACCATGAAGGGACTTGAAGGCAAAAGGGTGGGCATCATCGGCACAGGAGCGACGGGAATTCAGGCAACGCCTCAACTTGCTAAGTGGGCGAAGGAACTCTACGTCTTTCAACGGACGCCTTCTACGGTTGGTGTTCGAGGCCAACGAGAAACTAAGCTGGAAGAATGGAGAAGTAAAATCGCCACTCATAAAGGCTGGCAGCACGATAGATGCGAGAACTTCCTTGAATGGTCGGTGGGCTGGAAACCGGAAGTCAATCTCGTGGACGACGGATGGACAAACATGCCCTCTTATATCGCATTCATGGGAGCCCCCCATGAAAAGCCAATCCAACCAGACGAGGTTCCAAATCACATTAATCGCCTACTCGCCATGGACAACCACATTGCTGAAGAAAGGCGGCGACGCGTGGCCGAGATTGTCAAAGATGCCAAAACTGCAGCAGCTCTCACGCCGTGGTATCCATCATGGTGCAAGCGGCCGTGCTTTCATGATGACTATCTACCAACGTTCAACCTTCCGCATGTCCATCTCATCGATACATTGCCTAGTGGTATTGAACGCGCGACGACAGATGGCCTGGTTGTGGATGGAAAGGAATACGAACTCGATGTTCTGGTTTTCAGTACGGGTTATCGCGCCCCGAGCACTGGACAATTAGAACCCGGGTCCGTGGCTAATATGACCTTCACCGGGCGTGATTCTCTTACAATGTCGAAGAAATGGCAGACCAAGGGAGCGAGCACTCTTCACAGCATCCTAACCCACGACTTTCCCAATATGATTCTCGGCGGTTACGTACAGGTTGGCAACGGACAAAGTGCCACCTATATTATGGACATAAAGGCACAGCACGTCGCATACGTACTTGCTGAAGCCCATAAACGTGCCAAGGACACCGGAAAAATGACAATAGAGGTGACTGAGGATGCCGAGGTGGCTTGGTCGCAAGAGATTGCAAAGCACGCCGCCTGGTTCGCAGGCTATTCTATCTGCACACCAGGCTTTTCAACCAATGAAGGAGAAGACCTCAAGCCTGGGTCCCCCGAGGAAACGCTCAGAAAGGCCAGAGCAATGCCGCACGCCCAAGGCTTGATTTTTTTTAAAGACGTCATAAAGCGTTGGAGAGAGGATGGGAAGTTAAAAGGAATTATCATTAATACATAGTAAGAGACAAATTGCAAAAGATTGAGGTGGAGCTAGCTACGACAGACTAGTATACACGAATAGAAATTTTACACTAATTTATTTCATCGCATCCTATTTAATATCGATTACCCTTAAGTCAATGAAAAACAACGACTATGTCAGTAAGATACTGGCGCATAGACAGTACGGGAGTACTTCTTTGAGGTACGTTCCAAACCATAAAGCCTTAGAGATTACATTGGGGAAAAGGTAAGAGAGAAACCATTCCGAAATGCTCCGTCTATCCTCTTTACATTCGCTATAGTACTATGACCTTATCAATAGTACTATCGCCTTAGTAACGAGTGCTAACTATTTTTACTTAGGGTTCTATTATAGTTTAGGTAACTATTATGCCTAAGGTCCTATACCAAGGATGGCAAACTCACTATATAGGCGGTTTTATGGGGTGGAGGGATGCCTCAGCCTTATTATGCACGCACTGACAATTACAGGCCCAGACTGCGGTTGAATCTTAATGGTTTATTTTCCTAGTTGGGAGCACGTACTCGGAATCTTTTCCCCATCAAGAAGTAGAATCATGTGATTTCTTTCAGTGGTTTGGAGCTGGCCACCTTAGGCTCCATCTAAGCACTATCGTAATTGGTTTCCTAGCCAGTGGGCTTAGGTCGCCAGGGCCTGGTTGGGGATATTCATCCCTTATAATCTTAAGTCACGGTCGTTGATGGCCTTTTTTGAATCTTTGTCATTACTACCTTGGGTCTACGGACGAGTCTTTTTTGTTGTATCTTACTCACTTAGCCTACGACCCTCTGTTATTGCGCTTTTGGCGCTTCTAGGACACGTATATGCTGATGTTAGTCCGACGGCAAATATGCATTTCCTCACCTCTTTACTCCTTTACCTTGGTTGGCCTGGATTCCAATCCCCCATGGGTTTGGACGGAGCCGACTTTCGAGACATTACGGTGAAAGTAACTAAACCATTCTTACCTGTCGTCGAGACGCTTTGTAACTCTCCCTCGCATAGGAGTAGATGGTGCGATGGATTTGATATCAACACTGATTACGACAATGATGGACCGACCACGGGGAAGATTTGTAGCTACCACTTGACCATTACCAACACCACTATTGCATTCGATGGCGTCGAGCGCCTTGCTCTTGCTGTTAACGGTCAGGTCCCTGGCCCGGCCATAGAATGCAAATGGGGCGATACTCTCCGCGTCTCAGTCACAAATTATATGCAAAACAACCAGACCACGATGCACTGGCACGGTCTAAGCCAGAGGTATGGCACCAACGATGAGGACGGAGTGCCTGGAGTGACTGAATGCGCCATTCCACCGGGCTACACTCGAGTATACCAATTCAAGTTGACACAGTATGGGACGGCGTGGTATCACTCCCACGCGCTCTCCCAATTTGGTGATGGTGTTCGCGGGCCCATCATTATCCATGGCCCTGCCACAGCCAACTACGACATCGACATGGGAGCGGTCATGATTGATAACCTGTTCGACAACAGCTCGCACCCAATTTCAACCCAGGCCTACGCATCTCGTGTGCTTCATATTAACGGAACCGGCTTCTGGAACTACATTCTCAATGGTGCAAATACCTCACCGGATCTTAGCCGTGGCAAGCATGCTTTATGGAGAGTTCAGCCAGGCAAGAAACATCGCTTCCGCTTTATCAACTCGGCAGTCCAATCCGCGTGGGCCGTCCACTTTGACCACCATACGATGACTGTCATTGCCGCGGACCTAGTTCCCATCGTGCCGTACACCACTGAATGGCTTAATATTGGAAACGGGCAGCGATACGATGTCATTGTAGAGATGAACCAGCGGATAGATGGATACTTTTTACGCGCTGTTGCTCAACAGGGCTGCCCAGACGAGACTCAAAATGACGGGCTTGGGCGTGCTAACGGTATTATTCTCTACGAAGGCGCACCCTTGTCCCTCCCTACATCGACGGCCGGAAACAAGACGGCTCCTGACTTCATGTACTGTGCGGACGAACCTCTGGCTTCGCTCAGGCCTTGGATCAAGAAAAGTGCCGGGTCTCGGGCTCTGTTCGAGGCTACTGTCTCCACACTCCCGAGCGGAGACCGCAGTCGAATAACCTATAGTGACGACGGCACGGTCTGGCGCTGGCTTTTGAATAGTGGCGGTATCACAGTCAACTACACCCAGCCCACTCTTCAGTCTCTTGCCGAAGGAATTTCCCCTTACGACAAATCGATCAATCATCAAATCGTGCTTCCTCACAAGAATCGATGGGTCTACTTTATCATTCAGAACCTGTTCTATGCTGCTCATCCAATGCACATACATGGCCACGAGTAAGTCTTCCCTAGCCAACTTTATGAGCTTGTCATGTTCTAAACTTTCCCAGTATGGCGATTCTTGGCCAAGGCGAGACCGACTGGCACCCCAGCTATGTGTCTACCCTTAATTTCGACAGCCCCATGAGACGTGACACCGCTCTTGTCGTTGGTAACGTCGATAAACGATTTCAAGGAGGTAAGATGGATGTTCTTGGTTCAATTGCAAAATGCTCATTATGTTACACTTATTTAGGATACACCGTCTTGGGGTTTAAAACGGACAACCCAGGGATTTGGTTATTACACTGCCATATCATCTGGCATTCCGAGTCGGGTATGGGTCTACAGTTCATCGAGCGTCCAGACGAAATTCCAGCAAAGAAATTCACAAGTAAACAAACGTACAAAGACGAGTGCGCGGAAGAGCTCGCCTATGAGGCTGAGGACCCCAGCCACATCAAATCTTCGAGCAACTCCGGTGTTAAGGCTCGCAGTCTATTCGAAAGGTTCATTAAGCGTAGCAGCGGTGACATCTCGGAACCCTCTAAGGAACACTTCACCTACTCGCGTCGCTGGTACCGAGTCGATAATTCCTCGTAGGGAAGAGAATGGAATTCGATTTCACAAAGTTAACAGACGTTTGGTTTCTAGTTTAAAGAGGCTTAGGAGGATGAAAAGGAAAAGGCTCTCTTTTTAATGAATAATCCTGGGGCCTCGAAGACATATCAACATATCTTAGATAGCAGATAGATTTAGGGGGGGAATGTAATAGCATAGGATAGTCTCTTATACAAGTGACAAGGCACACGAAGAATGCCTTAACTTTTGCTTTAGTACCTCATATTGGCCCACCTTAGTGTCCACCCTTATATTCCAGCTATTATTTCCTAAATGTCTAAACCTATTGTATCACAGCCTCGCAAATGTCTCTAGCACAATTCCAGAAGGAGGGGTTGAGGAAGACGATATGGGGACTTGGGGAGATATTATCTTCCCCCTGAGGGCTGGTGCTGGTAGGGACTGCCGACTTCCTCAGCAACCCTGAGGAACTTTTGGCCAAGTTTGGTGATTTTGCCGTTTAACTCCATGCCCGAAGGCCCGAGGTCCCCTCTTAATCCCTAGATTGTGCTGGCGCCCCAGGTTCGGCTAAACAACTTAATAGGGACGAAATATGGAGTACGAAAGTACGCATTTTTAGCCGAGGCAAAAGTCAAGATGTTCTAGAAGCGATCAGCAATGCCGCAGCGAAAATTCATTGCACTGAGCAAAGAGAGCAACGTTCTCGACCACTATGTCGTCGAGGTCCAATAAATTTCTTGTTATCTGCGAGACACCTCACTTCACGAATCTAGCCCGAGGTGCATAGTGCATCGCATCGTCGAGCGTCCCGTAGTTGTTGTGGATGCACGCTACTGGGCACAGTAAACTTTGATCTTGGGCAACCTCGAGCTAAACCATGTCGTTTACATTCTGCTAATACTGGATGGTTCAGTCTAAACCAGTGATCATGAATGGCTGAATACTCCAGGAGCACAGCCCTCTAAGCTGCCATTATCTCTACCTTGGATCCAAACTCTTAAATTGGTTATTGCCGCCCTTATACCTGGTGTTAGAGTTCATCTCCCATTTGTAATCCTACAATGGAAATGGATGATGTCAGTAGCGGAGTTGAAGTCTCTGAGGGGCACGCTAGGGGGCCCGAGGTTATAAAAAGGATTGGGCATACAAGCAGAACATACGGTGTTTCGTTGGGATTCTATGCAGCTACAAGCCAGATCTTCAATACCATAAACGTAGTCTCAAAATGTCCAAATATCACGCAATCATAGTCCAGAAGCCGGGGGAGGCAACGAAATCCGAATGCTCCATACCGAAGCTTCGTGATGACTATATCCTCGTAAAAGTGAAAGCAGTTGCGTTAAATCCGACGGACTGGAAATATGTTGCTTGGCTGACGAGCGAGGGGGCCAGAATTGGATGTGGTGAGTACAAGTTGAGCATTCAAACATACTCGCATCCCCCTAACAGCCATGATGAGATTACAGCGGTATCGTGGAAGATGTTGGCAGCAAGGTGACAAATGGTCTTAAGAAAGGAGATAGAGTTGCTGGTTTCGTCCACGGCGGAAATGAAGTGAACCACGATGACGGAGCTTTTGCTGAATACATTGTAAGTTCTGGCCACAGCAGTTATATCTTATGAAGACTGAAATTTTGTCAGACTGCCAAAGGAGACCTCCAAACCAAGATTCCAGATAACCTGAGCTTTGAAGAAGCAGCCACGCTTGGTGTGGGTATCTCTACGTCTGTAGCCTTATCCCAATGTGAAAGCAATGAGCTAATCGAATGATCAGTGTTGGGCAAGGGCTATATCAGAGTCTGGGCCTTCCATTACCAACAGAGCCAGCCAGCAAGCCATTCCCACTCCTGATCTACGGGGGCAGCACGGCAACAGGAAGTCTAGCCATTCAGTTCGCCAAACTTTCTGGTCTTCAAGTCGTAACAACTTGTTCACCACACAACTTCCACTACGTCAAGAGTCTTGGAGTCGATGCTGTTTTCGATTTCCACTCGCCCACATGCTCGAAGGACATCAAGGAGTACACCAAGAACTCGTTGGCCCATGCGTTCGACTGTATCTCTGAGGGTGATAGTCCTAAGATTACTGTAGAAGCCATGGGTGATGAAGGCGGTGTCTATAGCACCCTCCGGCCCGTGCCAACCGATGTGGTGACAAAGATCAACCCAAAGGTACAAAACAAATCAACGCTAGCGTATACCATTGTGGGAGAGTTCTTTACCTTTAGAAAGGATGAGATGCCAGCCAAGCCAGAAGATTTCGAATTTGGTAAGATTTTCTGGCAGCTGTCCCGAGATCTACTCGAGAAGGGTTCTGTCAAGGTCCATAAGACCTCGGTGAACAAGTTCGGCGAGGGATTTGAGGTATCTTGAATGGTATGAATGCTATGAAAGAAGGGAAGGTGTCTGGGGAGAAACTCGTGTATCCTCTCTAGATGATCTATCTTAGACGAGATACTGGCTTTGAAGATAAGTTAACTACCTACTGTCTCTGTCGATAGCTAGTAAACGTGATTAATAATAGGTATACTATACCTCTAAATTATTCCTCAATAGTAAGAAGTCTTACTACGCCTCTTTACCCTTAGCTTAGATTAGATGTCTTCTATATACAATTAAATTAGTATTAAAAGTGGGTCCTGAATCGGTGGTTGAATATTAAGAACTACAGAGCCTAGTTGTAGTCAATTATAGTACTAATAAGGATGAAAATCAAGTGGTTGAATTGGCTCATTAAGACAAAGCCTTTCCTTAATCATACACCAATAAGTAACGCCCATTGAAGTAAAATAAGAACCTGTACAGTAGGATTGAATTGTACAGTCTTCAAGTCGTCGCTCCTTTAATTTGACAAGCCTATATTGAGTCTTAAGCTTGTGTAGGCCTTCGTGCGTAATATGGCGATAATATTCTAGTAGAATGAGTGTGACAACCCAGCTGGCTGCCTCCACTTTTGAGTGGTAATCCGATTATTGATTTCGTCGATTGGATCGTCTAAAGCCAACTTTACTGCATCCAAGACTTGTGTTAGATCTTTGGGAAGGCTCTAAATCCATCTCTTTAACACTGTATGTACGCCTTTAAGTGGTAAGGTTGTTGTTATTCCAGCATGGAACCTAAGCATGTACAACTTTCTCCTTGTATTTTCTAAGCCACCCTTGAAGGCAGTAAGAGATAGCTGTTCGTTCCAAGTTTTCTCACTAACCTCGAATTAACTACCATCTTGTGGAGAAGTTTATAGGTTGCTGTTGTTCTAATGAAACTCCTCTGCCCAGTCTTCGAGTCTGTCTGCAAACTCATCCTCATCCTTCGAATATAGAACGTCACGGAATTCAGACATAAATTCATCCCAACGTTCGTCTATCTCAAATAGAGCCTTACAATTCACTAAAACGTTCTTCGAGATGTACCAATAACGCAATATCAACTTCGTAGAGCAGATGGAAAGATCTCAGAAACCGACTTTAGCAGACACTAATCACAATCGGTGGCAATAACAGAAGGCTAGATGTTTGGTTGAAGGAGGTTCCGAAGGTGCTTTACAGCCAACTCAAAACTGTCTTCAACTTTACTATCAAGGAATACAAGACCAATTGTGAACCTCTGGCTAAGGCTATCAATTCCATGTATATCGAGAAGCGGCATATGAAACTTGTTTGTCTTGTAAGTGGAGTCCAAAAGAACAACGTCTAGGTGCCTATTAAAGTAGCTAATCGATCTCTGGTCTTCAATAAACAGGTGCTTTAATTTATTGTCCTCGTCTGCCTCCCATTCGAAGTAGATTGATTATTTATCTTTGGCTGTAGTAAGCTCATTAATCAGAGCATAGGTTGGAGGTACACCACGTCGTCGTTCCCGTCGAAGCTGAGCTGTAATATTATAGATATCTCTTTTCTGAATAGGGAGGTCTTTATCCTGCTGTAGAAGAGCGGCAACGATCAACCTAGCAGGAATACTTATAGCAGCATTTACAACTATAGTTTCCAGGTGATTTAGCTTTAACCGTCAGTGCTGATAGCAAGCAGAGGGAGCTTCAACATCCTCGTGATTATGAGTTGCATTTATAGCTTGTGGCCGGTGAATCAGGTCCCAGGTACCGTTCGTTACGTTCCCTTGCAATTACAGAACATGGACATACTGACTTCTTAGTCCTGCGGTCTCTTTGACGGTAGTCCTCCTCATTAATATTAGATTTGTATTTCTACCCTTATCGCACATTAAGATCTTCTTCCACCTATTCTTACGCCTGTCCGATTTTCCGATTACAAACGCGTGTCCTGATTGTTTAGCGTGGTTCTGACCAGCTAATTATATGTAGAGAAGGATCCTTCTGGTGGCAAAGACAGATCGTACATTCTGATTGGCCATGGCAGCAATTACAAGGGCAGAAGACGTGGCGTACGGCGACATTGAGGTGTTGCATTCCCGTCCTAGGAATAATCACTAGACGCATCGCGACGACATGAGTGGAGGCACATATACACACACATTCTTGACTGGGAGACTATACTGGCCATCACCGCCTCCAGGCTCCAGGCACTTCGTATGGCAAGGAATATGAACTTGATATTTTGGTCTAATCGGCAGTTGTATTTATGCTAGCAGCCCACAGGCCGGTATGAATTAGGTTCAGATCTCAGTGAATTTCATTCCCAGAGGAATTTCCCGCCACTGCAACTGCTCATCCAGAAGCTTCTCTCTACCTTGTTCCCAATCCTTCCTTATCATCTCTGCCCTTTCGGGAGACCTTGGCGTAATCTTCGCCGGATATGGTTCAGGCATTACCACAGCTGCTTGAGTAAATCGATCAGGGTTAGGGATTACTTCCTCTCCACTTATAACCGCAGGTTGAAAATCGAAAGCCCACACCAATCTCGAGATTGCCAAAAACAGAATGTCGTCAGCTAGATGGGTACCAGGACACAGACGACGGCCGCCGCCAAACGAGTAGTGATCCCGCTGGTTTGGGTCAAGACAGGTAGCTGCTTCGAATGAAGTCTGTTCATCGTGCAAGAATCGAGCCGGATTAAACCTTCGCGGGTCTTTATATCGTGCTGGGTCGTTGTTGAGGGTCCACACGTTAATTAGAAGTTCCGCGCCCTTCGGTAATGTATAGCCCATGTACGACTCGTCGCACGATAGACAATGGGGAATTCCGACAATGACAGGCGGCATCCATCTCAAAGATTCTTTCACACAGCTTCGGAGATATGGTAGATTCGGACGGTCGTCCAGACCAGGTAACCTACCATCACTAATAACCTCGTCAATTTCTCGCTGTGCTTCCTTGAGAACATCTGGGAACAATATCATCGCTTGTATGAATCCAAGCAGGTTATTCGACGAAGTACCCGTCCCAGCTTCGAGGGCTCCACTAGAGATGTACGCTCCACGTGTATCAGTGAACCCTTCCTTCTCCTGCAATCGAAGCAGATCCACTGTAAAGCAGGGCTTTTGTGTACCGGCTGCCATCGCTTCTCTGACTTGATTCCACAACGTAGATATATCCTCTGCTCGGTCCTGGTGTGCTCTATAGCCTTTTTCTTAGCAGGGAACAGGAAAGGAGGTAGCCACCGCATGATGGGATACGCATCGGCCAAGGCTGCCGAAGTGACTTGAATGATACTGGAAGTTTTCTCCAGCCTGAGTGTGTTAGAAATTTGGCGCAGAGCTCGCAGTAAAGAATATACACTTACGACTTGAGAATCTCTCTCATAGTTGGATCATCAAACTCCGGAACCCGTCTCCTGTATTACTACCGTTGGTGATTGAGATCTCGAGCATCGGGAAAATACGTACCCGTATGTCATCATCATAGCCGTGGAGTTGGTGTATCTGGAGCGATTCATTCAGTCAGCAAGTCGAAATTGCTTCTTGGCCTCAACGGTAAGGCACCTTTTAATATGGAACAAAAACGCATTCGGGTTTGTACTCAAATCATACAGCATCTTCTTGCTTTCAAGCTCGAGATACCTACAAAAAAAGGTTGATTATCAGTCCTTAACTATCCACATATGCCGTGACTTGGGACGTACGGCAGATAAGTTTTGGCAACCTGTGAGCCCAGTATTCGATGGTACATTTTGCGCGATAGTCGCCACTTGGCTCCATAGTGCTGCAGGAAGTTAGTCTCTGAGCATCTTCATTGAACATCACTCAACTATGACTTGACTTGCTCACCATTTGAAGTATACGCTCTCCATCCCCCAGAACATCGTGGGCAATATAATGCTCGCCTCGCTCGTTGGTCGATGCGCTTCGTTTATTGATCAATTCCTTGACAACTTCGCCATTTGAAAGGACAATCATCGTTTGCACTCCTAGAGTAATGCTGTAGATAGGTCCATATTCTCTAGCCCATTTTTCAAATTGTTTATACGGGTCTCTTTTAGGCATCTAAGAAGGCTCAATCAACTGAATCTAATGTCTGCGCTTATATCTGCGCCTAAGTCTCCATACCTGTTTGATGTTTCCCCAGAACGGTTCGGTAGGAGGACCAGGTGGGAGATTGGGTCGCCGCCTCCCAATACGCGAAAGGCGGAACAAAGTGAGCCCTATGCCAACAAGGACAAGTAACAGCGATTGTTGCAGGAATGCTGCCATGGTACAGTGAGAACAATACTTTGCTCAATCCAGAAGAATCAGCTAGAATTTATCGCCTGCCCAAGGATATGACGATGGTACACTTCTAAATGTTTCCCTCCAAGAATAGCTGTGACATCCGTACGTTGTTATTTTGATCGAAGATTGATTATAGAGTTCAGTGCTTTACGTGGCTAAATAGCCCAAACAGGATACAGCTGGGGTCCCACAAACATCTTCGAATTCAGGAAGTTTAGCCGTAAACCCTAACGCTGGCATTCTACGAAGCTTCAGCCCAAAAGTCCTAGCACTCGCTAGACAAGGGGTGTATAGGCCAAAACTAGTATAAAAACCTTCAGCGGGCCTAAGTTTAGAGTTTTATAGGCTTCGTCAGCTGAGACATTAGGGTACAGAAGCCTGTAAGCACCGCTGATAGGATTAAGGTTAGGGTTAGGAGATTTGCTTCAGGCTCTTCTTGTAGCGAGTGCTAGGACTTTCGGACCGAAGCCTCGTACTCGTATCATTATCTGACGCTTCGGAACAGCGGGCTGTTCACATCTGGCTGGGATATTCCATGCGGGGAAACTGTGAATGAATATCAGGCTCGTGATCCGCTGTAATTACCTTCGTAGGCCCTTATGCAATATGTCTAACCCTGTCTGAAGATGCCTAAAGCAGCGCCAAACTAGACGATGAAGTTCTTTGACCATTTGAAACGCGTCATAATTTGCTTGGGACTTTTCGTAGAAGGAGTGTCTATCTCCGGGGGAGGGGAGTATCTATGGTATCGCAGTTTCAATTGAAGCTGTGCGTAAGACAGTTGTACTCTAATCGTCTATCGAATACGACTTATATGGAAAATCTCCTTTCATTTACCTGGCCTGTTGAATGATTCAAGCTGTAAAACTCCTCGATATTGCACACGGTGGGAGGTGGATGTGTTCGAACCACCAAAGGTACATCGACACAACATTGATTGTGATGATGGTGATCTTTCAAGCCGGGTTTACAGAAATGCTTCTGCGAGAAACTTATAAAAGGCCTAAAGTCTCTATGAGCAAAGCTCATTTTCAAGAGTGTTTCCAGCAGAGGACATGCAGAGTCGAATACGTGACATTCGTTGATTTGCATTGCCCCGAAATCAACAGTCCCAAAAGTGTGAGGCTACATGCAGTGCTAGCGCTGTGTAAACCTACACCTATAGAAAATGAATCAAGAGGTCTTCCAGCTTTTGTCCCATCTATGTACATTGTTTGGCCGTTCTTCAAAGTTTCAAAACGCAACTTGTCCGTCTTATGCACATACATAGTTCTCACCCTTCTTTAAAACTTCAAACGGAACTTCGGGTGAGTCCTGATCGTCTCTCCATACTTGAGGAAAATCCAAATCATCGGCGTCATGGCTATAGCTATGCCTGCCAGTAAAGTATTCCCCCAACCTAGGCCTAGGGCTGCGTATATACGACGACCTGTAAGAGGGAGCAAAGCTCCTCCTATACTCCGGAGAACCGTTGTTGCTGCCGTTGCACTTGCTGCGTAGGTTGTATAGGCGTCGACCAAATAGATGCCAATTGGCACAAAGCTCCAAATCATCCCAGCACCAAGAAGCCCCGTACCAATAATCGGAACAATCTCGTGGACTTTGTATTCCGCTGCCCAGCCATATATCAACAGACCAAGCGGAACTAGAACTGCCCCAGGCCATAGCAGGGGGAGACGATACTCGGGTTTCATCTCTCCCCCCTTAGCTAGTTTCTTGAGCAATTTCTCTGAGGTATTGCTGAAGATAATCAGACTGATAAACTGGCCAATCCCAATGCCTAGGAAGACTAGGCCGATGTGGCTTCTGCTGATGCCATATTGGTCGATGAAAACCATGGTGATGGTGGTAAAAACTAGGTAAAGATAGCCGTATCCCACAGCAACGTAAAGAGAGCATCCAAGAACGATGGGAGACAGGAACAGTAGTTTGGTGGGGCGGATAATAGAGAGGAGGAATAATTCGCGGGGAGTTTTTGTCGTGGGTGCTAATACTGACCGCAGTTCCTTATTGCCCGTCTCTTCACGGAGCCGGTGGACTTTTCTCTCGAGTAGGAGAGGCGGGTATGTCTCACGTTGCAGAGCAAGAGCTATCAAAAGACAGGTACCAGTCTGAATTGTTAGGTTCAGTGACAGGACAGGAGATCGAAGCATCAATCACTTACGCAAATAGCAAGAACGTAAAAATCCCATCTCCACCCAAACGCCTCTGCTACGTATGATCCAATGACCGGGCCGAGACTAAATGTGTTGATTCAGTCAGTCAAAACTGGTCAATGTTCTTCCAAGGCGGTGCTTGCTACTTACCTGGGTCCGAATAAGATTGAAAATGTCCATATTCCCATAACCCATCCTCGCTCCTCTTGGCGGAAGGTGTCTGCGATCGAGCCCGAACCGACGGTCAAAGGACAAGATCCGGCGACACCAGCCAGGAATCGAAAAGCCGTAAGCATCCCCAGACTTGTAGACCAGGCGCAACCAAGATTGAAGACCATGAACAGAAACATGTTGACGTGATAGATGAGAAGTCGTCCGTAAAGCTCACTCATCGGCGCAATCACCAGGGGCCCGAACGCATACCCGAGGACGTAGACCGATACAATGAAGGAGGCCAAGTCGACATTGTCCGAGTCAAAGTCATTCATAACTTGTGGAACGCCCGGGGCGAACATAGATGAGGCAAATGGACTAGCAAGGCTGTTAGCAGTCCGTCATCTTTGGTTTGCTCGAGAAGCACCGACGTCAAAAAGGTCATGAAACATAGGAACAGCATATTGGTCCATTTCTGCTTCAATGGCCAATTCATCGCGTTCTCGGGGTCATTTGGTCCATCCCAATTCACCACATTCGAACTATCGTCCGTATATTGAATAGGAAGGAGAGGTGCAGTTTCAAGGTCGCCCCGACCATTTTGCTGCATCCTCTTGGTCCGAACAGCTTCCATAGCTAACCTTAAGCAAGACTAACTAGTATCGTATCCGTAGAGTCCTTTTTGTATGTTCACTTGTGAAATGCGGTGGCTTGGCTATTTGGCTGTTTGGTTAAATAAAAACAGAACATGTGTATATTGGAGAGAGGATTGATATCCGGAGTGACATAAAGAAACGCACGTGCGTAGACAAGATAGCTAAGATAAAGGAGCTAATTTGATTAGTGTAATGAATTTTTCCTGCCTCGGCTAAAAATGTATACTTTTATACTCCCCTATTTCGGCCTTATTAGGTTGTTTACCCGAAGATAATCTAGGGATTAAAAGGGGGCCTTTAGCCTTTAGGTATAAAGTTAAATAATAAAACTATTAAACTTAACTATAAGTTTCTTAGAGTTATTAAGGAAGTTAACTTTTATTTTATTAATATTCTTTTAGTTCTTAAATGTTTTTTTATTTTTTATTTAATTTTTTATAAACATTAACACATACTACCTGAATACATTTTATTTATATTACTTTGCTACAGGAATCGCCTCCTATATCTAAATTAGTACTCTGTGTCCAAAGAGGTTTTCTCTATAGCTAGAGAGACATACTAAATAAATCGCATAAAGGGACAAGCGAGGCTCGCCCGACAGGGTCGAGTCGTTGATAACAGCACGTGAGGCAAAGGTGTTATGGACCATTTCCCCTGTTTTAAACCAAATATCCAACTCGCCCATGAGAACCAGGTCAGTTGCGTTTTCGTTCTGCACATAAACACGTGAGATATGGTGCCGTCTCCTGCTGATCTTGGTCCATCCATTATCTCGTGATCTCGCAATGGCTACACGAGGAGGCTTAGTATATTTTTACCGGTCCCGTGGGGAAAGCGGGGGGAAGCGTCTTCACCTTCTTTGCCAGTTATTTTGGAGGCTCCATGGTCAATCACACCATCAGGCGTGAAAATCTCTTCTGACAGCCTGGGACCTACGTCCGGAGCTTTCGAGTCTCCAAGAACAAAGAGCTTGACTAGCAGGCCTTTGATCTTCTCCGGGATGGGATATTCGGGCCAGACAGTTCCCTCGGTGATGTAGCTCATGATGGCTTCAAAGTCAAGAAGGTTTATTAAGTCTTGGTGATCGGAGTTGCACAATAAGTCCTAACTAGCAAGACACAACATCTTGGAAGGAATCTTGAGTACTTATTAGTATGTGGTATCTAGAACTCTGTACTCTCGGTAATAAATTGCTTGTACCCATCGAAGGCGGAAGAAGCCGTGATCCGGGCGAGTTGGGTTAGTTTGTCTCGACCGAGGACCAAAACACCACTGCTTAATTGTCAAAAGAGGAAATTTAACCGGACGGGGCTCCCCATGGCTCTCAAGGTTCAGTTCCTGAACTTCCTAAGCTCCACCGTATTTAGCTTCCGGAAATAATCAACTCCTAAGTTCAGTACCTACCTGGTGCATCAAGTGTACTATAGCTACATGAAAGTTTGCTGTTGTAGGATGATCGCCCACAAACGCAGTCTAGTTCCCAAGGAACACAGATCACGCCCAAACAACAATTTAGACTGCCGAGTTGCCTATTGTTATCTGGTGTAGCCTAGTATCTAACTTGGGCTCCTCCTATGAGGACCTTAACTTCGCTCCGCTACTTCGCTTGCTACTAACTCCATCGACTGCGTACAAAGATTGTCATCGTTCCAATGCTTCTCGAAGTCTCAACATGATACCTCCCCTAGAAGTAGAACCGAAGTGCGGTTATACCTCTGGGAAATCGTCGCGAAAGCAAACCCAACGGATAAGGCACTCTATGGCGTGTAGCTATTGTAGAGCCAAGAAGATTCGCTGTACGTACTATGATCCAGTGGTTGCGGAAAAGAAACGAGAGAAGTTGACGAATCCATGGCTGTGTAGGTAATGGTGACGAGCAAAACTCGTGTTCCAATTGCCTGGATCAGGGACAGACATGTATAACACCCGTCCCTCGTCGGTTTCGATTTCGAGCCTTCCAATCAGTCAATAATGGGGACAATGACATGGGGCAAAGGTTGGCTCGCATCGAAGCGCTGCTGCGCCTAGTGCCTGCAGAATATCGTATTCCTCTGACAAGCTCCGGCGTTCTTCCTGATCCTACTCAGCTCAATCCTACCTTTTCTAATTCGACTCCAAACAGTCTCAGTTCTTTGAGTGACGGCTCTCCCAAGGCCCTAGGGTTGAGCACCCAGACGCCACAAGTCGAAGCCCAGATATTAAACCGAACCGACATATCTCAAATAGACATAGAGGCAGGACACCTGCAGGATCTATCCTGTGTCATACCCTTGCAGTCACTACCAAAGCCGATTCCATTCACAGACATGCCCACCGTCTCAGAGGTCTCCGTTCCAACCCTAGTAGCAGTCGACACCCCTTCTTCGATGCTTGACGGCGATCCCGCTTTCACTCGCCCTTACACTGCAGCCAGCGCACGAGATAGTCCTGACAAGCTCCGTGAGAGGAGCAGTATCTGTCCAAGCGAAATAGTAAGTCTTCTAAAGGAGCTTTGTATGGTATATTGATTGATACTAGAAAGTCAAATTGGGAGTACCATGGTATGTATCTCAGATTGTAAATTGCTAGAGCACATGCTCACTAATAGGAGGTCCGAGGTCATTCCTATCAATCTGCTCCAACCCAGGAATACAGTGGGTGACTAAAAAGACAGGGAGCTCTAGCTTCCACGAGTCTGCCAAAACATTTACAACGTACATAACCCGCCGCCTAAAAATTGAAAGGCGATTGTCGGTTGAACGAATTCCTGAGCCGGATCCAGAAACGGCATGGACATACACTAGAGGTAAGGCACGAAGTGGCAGCTTAGTGTATCTTCAAAACTAGGCTGATCTCAATATTACCAGCGTACTTTGACAAAGCAATTGATTCCGGGCTGGGGATTGTGCACCGCCCTTGGTTTGAGGCTCAGCTCAGGGCCTTACTTGAATGGTGCCACCAACGACGGCGACCAGTCATGGTACGCCATCCGAAACGCCGTCTACGCCTCGGGCTGTCGAATCGAGCCCTCCAAGTACAAATCCTTCCGGGAAGCCAATCAAACATCATGGGGATATTTCGAAAACGCCATGTCGGTCCACACGGAGATCTTATACTTCCGGGCATCAATAGCCGGTGTACAAGTGTTGATGATAATGGTAAGCGTATTGGTAAATTTAATAGTAATATGAGATCTAATTGATTGCGTAGGCGTATTACTCACAAAACATCGGCAGTCCATGTCTAGAATATATGCTTTGCAGCAACGCTGTACGACTTGCAGTCGCTCAAGGGCTGCATCGACAAGCCATCTCTTCACGGAACTTGAGTCAACACGAAAGCTCTCAAAAGAGTTACCTATTTTGGGCGGCATATTGCCTAGAAAAGCAAATCGTATGCTAGTCTGGACGCCACTCGGTTCGCGCTTTCACCCCGCTACTTCACGATGTTTTGATCCGTGCTAACTCTCTACATTGCAGCTGATTGACGACGACGATGTCAACTGCCAAATACCTGCCACTACTTCACCCGGAAGTAGCGTAAACCTGGAATTTTGCACGATCTTGGTCAGGTTGGCTCGTTTGTCGTCGATTGTCTCAAAGCGACTCGCAAATGTTCGAGCTTTTCGGCTGGGAGCTGAGTTGTTGGTGAAGTCGGTCTCTGAGTTGGACGAACAACTCAATGCGCTCAAGAGTTCGATAGATCCGGTCTTTGATCTCGGCTCTCCTTGCAGTCCCAACCAATTACCCGCGGGAATGAGCCTGCAGCAGACTACGTATCTTCGATATACATACATCACCATTACTCTCGACATCCATACTGCCTTGACTTATCCCTGGAGTCATGATATGCTTGGCCTGACTTCTCACGCAGGACTACAAAGTCAGGTAGATAAATCAACCCAGATAGTGGCCAATACTTGCCGCAGTGCCATCAGGGCAACTGAACACATACATTTCGACGCCAGTACTCCCGTCCCGTGAGTCTTCCCTGCTGTTTGATATACACCCCCACGCTAATCGCCACCTCAGATTGAGCTTTTTCGGGCCTATGTACGCCATTATCAACCTCTTCATCTACATTCTAAAATTTCCCACCCATTCTCAGGTGCAATCCGATCTAGCATTGATGGACGTTGGGGCTGGATACTTTGCTAGGCTGAAGTTTGCCACGGACTTGGACGTTTCCATTCAATTCGCCAAAGAGATCGCCTCTTTGGCTCATTCCGCTACCGAACACGCGCTGCAAACTTATGCAGACATTCATAGTGTGAAAAACAGTGATCTAGTTTTGTGGCGGTCTCCGCAAGAAAGGTCCAACAGCATCGTTGATTGGGATCCGCTGCAAGAAGAGCTGCAAGCTGGTGACCTGACCACTGTGGGCCATTTCTCTCGTGCTATAGTTTGCTTTTACTGGTCACAGAACGCTCTTTAACAGAACACTGCTGACTACTCCTGTTCGCAGGGCCCTACGAATACCTTTTCGGACTTCGAGCTGGAAAACTGGACTACACTTTTACCGCGTCACTTTGAGGAAGACACGATGGACTTTACAGGTCTATAATCTGCAACACTTATAATCTTGTGCAAATCTAAGGTGGAATCTCGCAAAATGGGTATATGCAAGAATTGTAGCATTAAGGACTTCGTCAGATGATACCTAAGTTGATTTATCTTGGATTATAGAGCGGACGGGAAGTCACCCGCCTCCCTAGCAGTGTCATTGGAAGAGACCTGATCGTAGGATCGAGGACGACAGCTTCTTGTCCTTCTTTCAAGATTAGGACTCTCCATAATGCCCATCTGGGCATATCGACCGGCTTACCGTCCATCACGTAGGCTTCATACCACCCTAGGGACCATTGGTTGTACTGGAAATCGAACAAGTGCTTCTTATCTGGCAGAACGTGACACTGATAATACGGATCCTGGCAGGCTAGATAGAAATTGGAGATATCTGGGGTGAGAAACTCGGTGACACCGTCGAAGTCTAACCGCTTTATGTGTAACTAGAAAAGAAATCGTTCCTGGTCCTAATTAGAGGACACAAGGTCTCCTGTCTCTGTCTGAGCCATTCGTGGCGATCATTACGCCCAGGTCACTAGAGAAAGCGGGGGGGTCAAAGCAGCTATAGACAGAAGCAAAGCTCCTATAAGATAATAAAATATAATATATATTTAGTAAAAAATATATTATTAAAAAGTAAATAAGTTATATCTAATATAGACCTTTATATATATATTTGTACTAAACTAGATTTAACTTACTATTAGGATGATAAAGATAACATATCGCTTGAAGGCGAGGTTACACCACCTAGACCTCTTAACGAGCTACGTATACCTTAGGATTAGCTGTCCTTGCACTACGATAGTTGGTACACGGCCACAAAAAATCGCTATTGAAAAGGAACGTACATCTCTGGTTCGATTACCCAACTCTCGCGGAGTGAATTCACCACTAAGCTGGTGGGCCAGCCATTTTCAGTTTCGGCCCTGGACAACAATTCACTGATCTTCAATTGCTCTTGAGGATCAGTGAACCAGCCTCCGCCTATCACACATGATTAACCAATGATATCAGAGTTTAGGGGACGGGAAAGGAAAACGAGAAAGAGTCCGCCTGGCTGTACAAAAGGTTCACTTACATGTCAGTAGTGTAGGACACAATGTGAAGCGTGTCGTGGCGAAGTCGTTGGAGGCGGCGATTCCGCACATGGCTCTTGCGTGATAGAGGACAGTTCTCTGTTCATCCCCAATGATACATCAGAATCGAATTTCAATAATTCCTTCGAGTAAGCCGAGACGTACCTCCATCTGTAGGTGTGCCCGCGAATAGTCCAGTCCTGCGGTAGGCCGGGTAATGGCCGGGTTATAAAGAGCAAGTAGAAGTTTCGCAAGATTATAGTATTGCATTCCGGTAACTGTTATTCCTCACGGATACAACGATTAGTAGTGAATTTCGACCGTTAGGGTTTTGGTTGGTTGGACTCACCGTGCCATGGAGCTGACAGCCAGATTTCCGGGAAGAAGTCACCATTTTTAGGTGATCGCTCTTGAAAATAGATGGGCAGAAAAGAATCTGGTTTCTTCTCGTCCCACTTGTTTGCTTTTTGTTGCAAGTCTTCCCAAACTTGGAGAGTCTGAGGTTGGTCGCCGAAGCAGTAGTCTAGGATGGCGAGGGTTATCCACACAATACGATTAGCCCACACACAATCCGCGGCTTCTTCGAAGGTTCCGATCGCCTGCCGCCTGGAAATATCGGTGCGAGGCGCAGTGCGTTTGAACAAAGACATGTAAACATCTTGGCGAACAAACTGCCAGAAGGCAGCTTGGCCAAGTCCACTAGTAATGGCACAGTTTTGTGAGTTGAAAAGTGCCGACACGCCCACTAGGTGACGTCCGTGATCTTGTCCTGTGATCAAGACTGTTTCATGTAAAGATCGATCAGTCGCCGGCTCGACAAGCCCTGTAGAAGCACTTACCATTCATTTCCTCATACTTCCGAAGGATGACCACTGTTGCTAAGAGACTCTCATCTGTAACGGAATGCTCGTTGTTCAGGAGAGGGATGAGGAGCGAGTTACAGCGCGAATGATAGAACTCCCCCAGGGCAGCGTCAAATGTAGAGACCCGGCTCAGATGAAGGGCAGCCAGTGCGAAGATGGCATTCAAGAGAACTTCACAGGTCACGACCATTTTAGGCACTTCAAGTTGGAAGTGTCGATTGAGATCTGTGACGTCGAACTGATTGGTTAGTACTCAAGCAAATGAAAGAGACGGGGGGGGATACCATACCCATGGAGCCAATGTTTGTACATAATGGCGCAGCAGGCGCGCCTCGGCCCGATCCTTGATCGGCCTATAGTTATCTTTGGTCAAGTTGAGACTGGTTTCGCAGGGTATGAAATCGCAGGTACTGTCGCCTGCGTCTTCGTGGCTGCTTGAACTGACTGGTCCATGCTCGGCTGGTTCCAAGAAGTCCAGCGAAGACCTGTGTGTGTAGGGCGAGCCCATCACAGACCAATTCAGAATCTCTGGAAAGGAAAGAGCTCTGGATGTGGCCTGGGGAGGGCTCGTTGGGTCTTTGGTGCTAGAGTCCAGCGTTGAGGCGTTGGCTCCCACCACCGAGGACTCGCCATCCAACTCTGGAAGAGACTGAGATTGCAATTTAGGGCTTCCAGCCACATCTTCCGTCACGAAAGTCACTGAGGAAGAAATTAGCAAAGATTTGTTATAGCGATTTTCAAGTCGAATTATACGGTTAGGGGGTATCTGGACCCAGCAATTCTCTTGTGACAGGGCTGTTTTGCGCCCAACGGTGGCCTTTTTTGCTTCTTTTGGTCGTCGCCATTGTGAGATCAATGGGCCTTGCTCGCACCGTCGATTTGAATCTCGACATCGCATACAGATGGGTGTTGTTTCATCGCCTGATTCAAGAATCAGATGATGGCTGCCAAAAAGAGAAGAAGAAGAAAAAATAAATAGAGATTGGCCCCCAAACTCATCTGTACTGTACAGTACATTTTAGATGACGAATGCGACAGGTGCCGCTGTTTATGTCTGTCAGCAAGAAGAGCCCTAGAGTCTCTGCAGAAGTCAACTTACCATCCCCGACGAGATCGTCTCGTTTCCATACGGCATCTGAATCCCTTTTCTCTGCCAGTTGTCTGTCCTTCTTTCTCTACGGTCGTGGGTGGACGGGACTAACTAGTGGCGCATTCCACCGCTCCGACTACTTTCATATCCTCCGCGATGCAAAGGACAGGTGGTAGACTTGGTTAGATGGACTTGGTTAGAGAAGTGGAACAGGCTGGGCTTCAGAGTCAAAGAAGGCCACACAGTTATATCACTGAATGCACCCGACATCGATCGAGATCAAAGGGTCTAAATTGAAAACCTGGGGCGGGGTTATGGTATTGCGGGGCCCCATATACTTGCACTAACCCGGAGTTCCAGTACCAAAGGATCCGGTGAAAAGTCTTAATAATACAGGGGTTAACCACCCCGGCTTCGGGAGCGGAGATTGGAGATCTCGACCCCGGTAAAAGCCTATTTATAGGGCTCCACAGCCTGTAAAAGACTAATTTACAGGGCCTCTAGCCTGTAATTAGCCCTATAAATACAAGGACATTATATCTTTATATTATCCCCTCTCTTAAATAAAAGTTATTTAATAATATTTATTAATTATAATAATATATCTTATAAGAGAAAAAAATTATATACTTTTAAACTAATTATAAGACTGACTTTATTAGTTATATTATTTCTATATTTACTAAGTTTCTATAATAGTTTTAGTTTATTAATATATTATATAAGACCTTTATAGAGCTTTTTATAAGAAAATAAAAAATATATAACTATCTATAGACTTATAGGATAAAGGTAAACGAGTGTAAGGTATTTTATATAATTGTTATATAATTATACATCCTCTAATCCTAAGAAGAAAGGTTGTAGACCACTCCACACGAAAATAAAATATAACTAAAACCCTCTATTAGTCTAGAGGAACGGCGGGAGTATTGGGCTGGTCGAGTTTCATCAATTTGACACCTCCCCACTCTTCCCATGCTCGCAGACACTTGGAATGACAGGCATTGGGCTCAACCTCCAGTAAGGCGTCTGCTAATCTTCCATGTACCACCTTAACCAGAGGTGTGTCGAACTTCATCTCCTCGGCGAGATTCTTGTAGATGCCCAGATCTTTGACAAGAAGGGCGAGCTGAAAGCCCGACTGGTATCGCTGCGTAAGACCTTCATCCCGCATGGTGTTCTCCGAGGCAAACACTCTCCCAGTGCCGACATTCAGGACGTCCAGCATGGTGCCTGGGTTGAGCCCGAACTTGGTGCCGATAACGAAGGAATCGGCGAGAGCGCAGATGGACGAGGCCATGATATAGTTATTGACGGTTTTCATTGCATGGCCAGCCCCAATCCCTCCCATGACAAAGCAGTACTTCGACATGGCCTTCATAACCGGCATCACCTTGTCCACCACCTCGGGGCTCTTGGCACCAATCATTATAGTCACCCTGCCGTCGTCGGTGTCATGAAGTTTTCGCTGAGTGATAGGCGAGTCGATGAAGTCCACTCCTAATTCTTCCAGAGTCTCAGCTAGTTTGATCGAATTAAATGGGTCTGCAGAGGACATATCGGCGACGACGCACCCTAAAGTTGTGATATTTTCTTAGTTTCGGTTTTCCTATGGAAGTGAATTGAGATTAATCGTGTCTTGGGTAGCTACCTTTCTTGAGGCTTTTAGCGACCCCGTTGTCTCCAAACAAAACGTCCCGCACAATGTTTCCATTCGGTAACATAGTAATGAGTATGTCAACATCCCTAAAACCCTCATTCGGCTTGGTGACCGCGGTGCAATGGTATTCATCAGCAAAGCGTTGCACCTTGGACACGTCCGCATCGTAAACGGAAAGATTGTAGTTTTTGCATGGTAGATTGCTCGCGATCGGCCATCCAGCATGGCCCAGTCCAATAAAGCCGACAAGACGCTCTACTTCATTTTTCACGCTGCCGTTGGTCGTCATTGCTGCTCTTCGCCAGTTTCAGGTCAAAAAAAAGCTTTACTTAGAGCTTCTCCAATGCCAGCTCTGTATTTGTACCGTGATTGTTAAGATTTACCTGGCGTACGGGAAATATACTCTATATGGCCGTTTACGTTAGCAACCAAAACTGTTTCCTAGTCTCCTAGCTGGGCCATATAGCCGGCGTTGAGCTAGAAAGTGTTCCTGTGTAATACCTAATAGATGACTAAGTACTCGCAGATGACCGTACAACATGAATGGCACTCCCATGGAGGGTCCCCCCTCCTCCCCCACCCCTTTTCCTTTTTCAATTTAATCCTATTTTGTCACCGACCCGTGAATCAGCGAAGAGCGAACTTAGTTTTCTGTAAAAAAACATACAAAAAAAATATAAAGTTCAATTTCTTACGCTTCACACGACTTGACTTATTGAACTTTTGCCATCCTCAGAGTAGCTATGGATCAAATCACTGCTTTCCGAGGTCAAGAACTCCTCGAAGTGCTCCCTCCCACTTTCAAGATATTCGGTGACATCCTCGCTGAACAGACATCCACCATCCACGCAACAAAACGGGAAGTGTTTTCCTACGGTCCACACGAGCGTCATGCTTTGGACATCTACACTCCTGCCTCCGGGGTGCCGAACCCAGCCGGAAGTCGCCCTCGCCCACTGTTTGTGTTCTTATATGGTGGCGGATTTGCGTCAGGTGCAAAGGTCATCAGCACCATTCCAGGAGACCTGGTATATAAGAACTTGGGGTCATTCTTCGCGGAAAAATTAGGCTACGAAACCGCGGTGATAGACTATAGGCTGACCGCAGATGGAGCACGATTCCCCAAAGGAGCCGAGGATTTGGATATGGCCTTGAAGTGGCTTGATCAGCGGTACGCCGAGTCGGGTCAACGAGACTTGTTCGTGATGGGGAACTCGGCTGGTGGGATCCATTTGACCACTTGGTTGTTCAGATCAGAGTTTCGTGACACCTTGAAGTACTTCGTATCTGGCGACAGTACTCTAAAATTGCGAGCCGCTATACCGCTGGGGTGCCCATTTATCTGGCCGGAGGAAGTCATTGCTGGACCCGTCGGAGTTAGCGTAAAGGGTTATTACGGTGACAAAGAAAAAGTGCAGGAGAATGCGGCTATTGAAATAGTGAAGAAGGCCCTTGCTTATCGCACCGATGGAACTGTGTGGCCGCCAATTTTGGTCCTTGTCAGTGAGTTTGATCCTGAGGATATCATCAATTCAGGAGCAGAGTTCATGAAGATGTGGAAGAGCGCCGACCTGCAAGGAGAATACCGGGTTCTGGAAGGACACAATCATTTCAGTACAGTGTTATCTTTACGCTCTAGCAGAGAGAGAGAGGAGAAGTGGGCACATGATTTGGGCAAGTGGTTGAACGAGCTCACGTTAAACTAGGTTGCAGTATAGAAAGAAACAGGCAGTACTTCAGAGATACCCGTCACAAGCAGGCGCGGGGGAGAGCAAGTTAGGGACGAGAAGTTCACAATGATCTTGTATTCTTAAATGTCTAAACGTGCCTGGGCCTTTGTCTCTAAGTATTTCACGGTTTGAATTCCCTATACTTCCTTTAACGGCGGTTACGGGAACAAAAGGCTGTTTCTGTACGCAAAAGGTGATGGAATCAGTGAATCAAATGTGGCTAGAAGCAGATATAACAACTAACCGTCACACATTGACCATCGTATTAACTGGTTGTTGCCACCTTACTTATTTTGATTAATCTTGTCATAGTGTACTTTTGGCTTTCTACTGAGGATAGTATACAGAATTACATATAACCCCGTGTATCCGGTATTAACACTACCTAGTTAATAGCACCCCCTAGCTATTACCACCAGTCCGAAATCACAGGAGAAACTCGTGCACGTGCTATAGCTAAGAGGTTAACTAGCAGTTAATACGGTATTCCGGCGTCTTCGGGCTCATAGAATATATGCTATTTTTCATAATGTTAAACCTTTTTGCCTAGTTGATATAGCATTGCTTTTAAAATGATATTCTATCTGCCTGCCATGCTAATGCCGTGTCATGAATCCAATGCCTGCCTCTTTGTAGGCATGAGCGGTTTTATCCTTAAGAAGAGGTGCGAGCTCACTCTCCGCTTTTTGGCGCTCAGAAGATTGATAATGATCAACTGTAAGGTTTGATTTAGACTTGAATCTCTCGAATACGACTATCTGCCCCGGCCTCTCCCGGCTTTGATAGACGACAAACGAAAGAGTCTGGGGCTCAGCTATTGTTATGTCAGCGGAGATGAGTTTCAATTTCCTGGAGGAGGATTGCTAACCCTTTTCGACATATGTCGCCAATGACTCGAGAATCTCCAGTGCCTTATTTTGGGCGTCTAGATCAACAACAAATCTTTCGACCTGAACTAACCCAGCATTCGTGGCTTGACTACGCTCCATAAAGCCCGACAGCTGGGCAAGATTCTCGAGCGAGAGCTTAGGGTTGCGTGACGATGATTTATTAATTACATCAACTAGGTTTAGAAACGCCGAACTCGTGTTGTGGACATCGACGTGATCTTTGACCGTAGCATACCTATCGCCCAAACTACGTCAAGTCCTGAAGCTTTGTACTTTAGGCGTGCGAGTACTTACTCTTCAAGTCCATAGACTATGCCATCATTGGAGTCTTCTGGTATGTACCAGTAGTACATGCTTGCGGCAAGCTCGCTTGAGACCACGTGACGGTCAACACCACGGATAGCCTCGAGCACCTGAAGTCATATTGCCAGTAGACAAAAATATCTAGATGGTAGCCCTGAAGCTCCCCCAGGCCCTAGAGGATAGAGACAAACCGCTGCTTGGCCTGAGCCGGCGTCGGAATAGATTTCGGCAATGAACGCGTGGGCTGGAGCCATCATTACGGAGATTCAATTATAACAAGTAAATTAGGAGAGGCAGATACAAAATGGCCCTCAATGTTGTTTATCGTTGTTCGTTAATTGAGATATACAGCATATTCTAGACCGTACGGTTAAATTGCCCAAACGGTGAACCGAACTCAAATAAAGTCCTCTCGGAACTCTCACCCAAAACAGACAGCCTCAAGAGGCGGCAACTCTTTTCCCCATGACATAGGGAGTGGGGTAAAGGAGTGGATTTGATCCGGGGTACACTACTCCACATACTGGTTAGCTAGGAATGAACAATGTCTTTTCCGATGCAAACGTGGACATCCGAAGATACCGAGCATAAATTATATTAATCGTCGGCCTCGCTTATTAGCCTTCTACGCCGCATAGTGCTCCTTGTTAGAGAAAGCAAAATAAGCAGGTAATTACAACTAAGTAATTTTAAATGATTCTAATTTTTATAATTTTTATACAAAATTAGCATCTATCTCATTTAAGCGGCATGCATGGATAGTTGTATAATCTTCCCGGCCGTACCGCGTGCGCGAGGAGTAGTTCCCTAGTCCAAATCCGCGGCTTGTAGGCCAATAATCACACTCAAGATGGAAAGTAACAGATCTGGAAGTTATATATAACCTGCCTCCCTCTTTCCACCGGTGAATCTAATCTCTCCGTTGTTCCAGCCAATCAACCACTATTAAGTTCTGCTAGCATGACTTCAACTACCCTTAAAGATATTAAGGCGATTGTCGTCGGCGCTGGCTTTGCGGGCCTGGCGTGCGCCTGCGACTTTGCCAGACGAGGTGCGGACGTCACCGTATATGAGGCCCATGAGTCGGTCCGGGTTGCAGGTCAGTTCGGTTCACCCATCTCATTTCACCTCCCCGACAACCAGCGCTGTCATACTTGGCGCAAAGAGGCTAAGTCCAACTTCTCAGGCGACATCATCTTGTTTGGTGCAAATGCTACCCGACTTTTGAAGAAATATGGAGATCACGTCCTCGACCAACTTATGGAAGTTGCCAGTCAACCAGATGTCATTCTCATCATGGACAAGAATGGCAAGCCACTGTTGGAGCAAAAGGTTGAAGGTGATTATGACGGCTATCCAAACGCCTATGGGTACCGTGGCAAAACTCAAGCTACCATGTACCAGTACGCTCAAGAAGTCGGCGCCAAGTTTGTCTTCAATGCCAATATCACTGAATATTTTGAGACGGATACTTCGGCTGGCATCATCCTCGATGGAGCCAAGCACGAAGCCGATTTGGTCATCGCTGCTGACGGGATCCATAGCCGGGGCCGACAGGTCGTTACCGGGAAAAAGGACCGTCCTCAGAAGAGTGGTTTCGCCATCTTCCGTGCTTGGTTCCCGCTCAATGTGCTCCGGGGCAATCCCAAGACGGAACACGTTACGAATTCTGACACCCCTCTTTTCAAAATCTGGATCATGGAAGATTGCCATGCGATTATCACCACGAATCTCAAGCTTGGGAAAGGAACGTGCTTTGCCACACATCGAGTAGGCGAGGCCCCCTCATTATTCATTAAGGTCGAAGTAGATTTTAACCTATATATTTGATTTTTAGGATGACGCCGACATTGCAGAATCCTGGACATTGCCGGGTAAGGTAGCGGACATGCTCAAAGTAGTTGAGGGCTGTGACCCCGAATTGGTCGAGGTTGTCAAGGCCATCCCGGATGACTGTCTTATCGACTATAAGATTCTTTGGAGAGATCCTATCAAGCCATGGCTCTCACCCAAAGCTCGTATTGCTCTCGTGGGAGATGCGGCCCACCCGCATCTCGCAACCTCTGCCACTGGTGGCGCCCAAGGTGTCGAAGACGCGGCCACCATCGCTGCTCTCCTCACCAAGACAGGCAAGGCTGACGTTCCGCTTGCATTGCAAGCATATGAAAAGCTTAGGTAAGTTAACCTTCCCAGAAGGACCTGATTTTCCTCAAGCGATCCTTGTCTGACTTATGGACCAGGTTTGAACGGACATGCCTCACACAGCGTATGGGCTGGGAGCTAAGACACCGATGGCATCAAACGGATTGGGATGCCGTTGCAAAGGATCCTGAATGGCTCAAATTTCAGCAGCCAGATTGGCTGCTCGGTGTGGATGCTGAGGATTACGCCCTTGAAAACTTCGATGCTGTCATCGACCACTTGAAGAATGGCACTCCATTCGTCGCCAAGAACGTTCCCGAGGGTTACATCCACGAGGACTGGACTATTAAGGATATGATGGCTAAGGAGCGTCTAAAGGCCAATGATGGTTTCTACAAGGTCAAATAGTTCAATAGCTTAAGATGGGGATTCTTTATAGTCTTCTATATATATATATGTTGTTTAATGAAAGAGAGAGTAGCAAAGCCCTTTTTCTGTTTTCCCCGCTCCTATTACGAGACTCTATGTCATTGAATAGTCTTACCTTCTTAAACTAGGTCTATGTAAAGAGCGCCGAATGAACATTGATGGGAAATCTCTTCTAGCTATTCTATTTCTGTCTTTATACTTAAGCAATCACTGCTCTAATCTGAGCTGAAAGTGAGCATTCCTGAGTTTAGCCTGAGTATCCTGAGCACGCTCCTGAGCCAGCATTAGCGTAAAGCAGGGATCCTGTTTAGCTCTCTTAGCCCCTCATTTTGGGCCTCTTTAGACGTGGTTTCGGTTGCCTAGTTATGTTGTAGTTTACTTTTGTTATGTATTACAAGGACAAGCTTAAGTTTACACCTTCGAGGTAGTGGACTCTTTTTAACTCTTTTTAGTGTAAGGGTTCCTCTTAGAACCTCCCTTAGATCTACGTAGATCAACTGCGCGTAGTAATGCCTTATTCTTCCAAAACTCTTTAGGGTTCACAAATAAGTCTATCTACGAGCTTTGCTATTCCTTGTTACTTTTGAACGGCTGACCCAAAGTTCAAAACTATTTCCTTATTCACTTCGAATACTCTTCATGTCTAAGCTAATTCTGAAGTCTACAAGCCTAAGGACAGAACAACTTGGACGCTTTTTACAAGGGGCCCTCCTATAAAAAATACTATAAATGTCAGCCGCTTGAGGGCTATTCTGACCTCAAGGAAAGCTTGAAATAGCCTGTGGGACGATCGATATCTCCTCTATGCAAAATATTCTAACGGTGTTGCTCTCGTCTTCAACTGTAAGATCCTAATTCCCTGGTCGCCGTCTGTGGCTGCATTTAACTGTACTCGCTCCCTAACGTACTCCCTAGGGAAGACATGGCCTATATCATGGATCTACTAATAGAAGAAACCTGTCAAAGGATAGGCAAGTATCTCAGGGGATTAGAGCTTTAGAAGTGTTAGCTGCACTCAATTTGCGGGACCGTTGCTTATGCCACAGAGCTTGTAATTGTTTCGGGGGGTAATTCCGAAATTCTAGCCATGCTGCTATGCTTGAGAGATATGCTGTACGGAAACAACATCGTCAGCGCTCACAGGCATGTAATCTACCTGGTAGGGCAATCCTCGTTAGCACCAATCCTTCCTACTTGAGCTGAGCCCAGAATTAACATAGGAACGCTTTTAAGAATACTTTAATTTATGGTCTCCACTGGGCTAACTCTCCCCAACTAGTCAGAGACCGATTTGATTTAATAACTCTGGACCGGATAGTTAAACGCCCTAAGACTAAGCTTGCTCGTTTACGGACACAGGTCCTACCTTAAGATGCTAAAGAACCACACTTCTTTGATTATACAAAGAGTATTATAAAAGAGGTAATTAAGATAAGCTATTAGTATAATTATAAGGCTAAAGACACTTTAGGGAGATTTAGTCCTAGATAGTAGTTAAATAGTTAAAATTATTATAATATTAATACTAATATAAAGAAAGTTAATATAAGCCCTAATAGTTTATCTCTTAGTACTAGAGTTAAGTTAGTACTAGTATTTAGATTATATACTATAAGTAAGGGTACTAGGCCCTAGGCCTAGGTAGAGTAAGTATAATTAACCCTTAAAGGTTTAATTAGTATAAGAGCTTAAAAATAAATATATAACTAAGTAACCTTCCTCGCTTACTTAGGTTACAACACTTCAAACCTCGCATTACTGTAATAGAACATTTAAATCCAAAGGTGCTTGTAATAAATCGAAATCGAATTATCAAACACTACGATTTATAAGTTTGGAAGAATCGCGGAAACAGAAAAGTAATGAAAACATATTAGAACTTTTGTAGTCGAGGGAACCATGGGTTACTTGTTTTGTGCCCAGCAGCGTTCTCGTAGAGGCATTTCTCTTCTCAACGAGATCCTCGAGACATCCAGTATTCGCTGAGCCTCGTCTCCGTGTAGCTAGCGTAGTCGAAGTCTATGTCGGATATGACGGCTTGAATAAGCGCCCCCAGATCCCTCAATAAAAGCCTGGAATTCCACGGGAAAAGGTCTACTTCGTCCATGAGCTTGTCCACCTCGGCGATGTCAAATGCAGCCGGCGACGGCGTTGCGTACTTATAGTTTATGAAACTAACAGAGACTGGCGGTGATGATATGGATTGCGACGCCTGTAAACCGTTGTTATCTGTTCATATATGGCAACTGACATGGCTAGAGGCAAAAAGATAATATTCCCGCTCAAGAGATCGCAGTGTGCAAAGGCCAACTGAATCAGAGTCGCTAGTCAGCCAAAATTCATTTCATCATCATATAAGAAAGAAATATTCTCTGAATAATGCGCAATCCTGTGTGTGGTTTTGCAAGGAGGCTGAAAACAGAGACAAGGTCTTCAGAACGAGCAACCGATCCTCTGATAAATCGATAGAGTATACCGTTTGCGAAGTGGATAAGAAGTTTCGGGGTTAGTCCATGGGCCATAAGCAATTTATGGTTCTGGATCTCTCGTACTCGATCGATGATAAGGTCAGTCCCGCTACTATACGCTCTCAGCAGCACGGAATTCTCGTCTGCCTCGTCCTGAGTCAACCCAGGCCTTCGATTAACAAGCTTCAGCAACGTATTTGTGATTCTATCAGAGAATTGTGATGTTTCAACTTTTGCGCCCTGGTTTGCCCAATTTGGCAGGATGCTCGTAACAAGCTGCAAAGCCGAGGATTCAGAGTTGTCTACTTGGTAACCATTGTTGGATCCTTGAACCTACTCTTGATGAGGCTTGCCGGTGGACTGGGTATGTGATGAAGAGGCTATTTAGAGCAGAATTTCCGACGAATATACCGTCCAAGAGCTGCCTAATCGAGTCAATGAGATTCATAGATGGGGTTTATCACAATATGGCCCCAGTCATGAAGGAGACACTTCTGGATTTCTTCTTTGATGGCGTACGAACATGATGTTTATGAACAATTGCCACAGTACTATAGACATATTACAAAGTGAGCATAAGCAGTACAGTAAAAGTCGAATTTGGTGTTAGTTACAAACCTTCAATAATTTTAACTTGGCCCCACATTTGATGTGCTAGTACTGCTATGAAACTGTGAATCTAATAACTCTAGAAGGACCTTTTGCGCTTTCAAACTCTCCTCTTGAGCGTGAATTGACGCCTTCAGCGCCTCTCGGATAATATGTCTTGTTTCTGAGGTCTCGCTGGAAGCGACGTCTGTCGTCGGCCTAATATTATGCCTAGTATTGCTTAATTGCTGGAGCTGGAAATTACGGTCCTCCTCGTTGCGTCCCAGCGATGCGGTAATCTGGTCTATGAGCTTGCTATTCAGTGGTAGGTATACCTCGAAAATCCCCCAGGTCGAGAATATAACGAAGAAGAGTAAAACCGCCAGGTTAGCGTTGCTACCTTTCAACGTGCCTAATTTCTCGGTGTACACCGAGCCGAGATAAACTCCTAATGCAACAAATAAGGATACGATGGAAGAGCGGAGCAGCCTGCTGGGTGCAGTCAAGATTGCGGCAGCTGTGAGCGACGGGATTCTGCCGCCTCTATTCGCCGCATGCTGGGCTGTCCTCGGTAATATATACCGACCGAAGATGGTGTTGCGGAAGCGATCGGCAAAGTTGTTTCGTGGCGATGTGAGCCACCCGTGAATGTCTTCCGGGCTGTGCAGATCGCTCAGGATCTGCTGAACGTAGAATGAAAAGAATGTTGATAGCAGCCCACAGACCAGGCTCGTGTATGCAAAAGCTGTCGCTGTCCAGTGTATATTGCCAAAGTCGGAAAGACTGGGCATGGTGATGGCTATTTGGGCGATGATAGCGGCCTTTCAATAGATTTTCTCTTTAGCATGTGACTTAAATATACATCAATGATTAAAGGGACATTGATTTGAACTGGAGAACTAACCGAAACAGCTTCTAGAGCAAACGTGTCTTTATAAGATTCTTTCAATCTCCATGCTTCCTTTGCGTCTCCATTCAATACATACTTTCGTATGCGACTCGTGACTTGAGGCACATTGTGCTGTATCAAGAGCGACCATGACAGCGGGTTAGCAATATTCTCTAGGAAGAGCAGACGTAATTCCTCGCCGTCCGAGGCAGGAATTATTCTTTCTACGATCACGATTCTTTCTACGATCGACCGAATTAACGCAATACCGGTATCCATTCCGAAAAATGAGCGAATATTATCCAGAGATATATGATAGATAGAATTGGACGGCGTTCTATAAAAGGTTGAAGCGCTGGGTCTGGGAAAATCCAGCAATCAGATGTGATGTAGAGCTGTTCAAATCAGCAGCGCATTTGAGAAGTCAGCTAGGCAGAAGTATGTTTCTACCATGTGATAAGTAGAGCCACCGGTTTCTGTGATGTCATTGAAGCAGGCTACGGAACGCCGTAGTGAGTGGTAGGCTCAAAATGTAATTTTTGTATTTTTTATTATTATTAGAGAGACCCTATCGGGAATTCACGGGCACACTCTAATATAATTAGTATAAAACTCTATATATTATTAATATTAATACTAAAATACAAGCTATAGTGCTCTAAAAATATAAACTATAATACTTCAAAATAAATATATATATATATACTATTATTTAAAATAGTAAATAAGCTAAAAGTTAGTAAATTAAAATATTAAAAGTTAAAATAGTATATTTTCTATAGTAATTATAGCTTACTCCTAACAATTACCTAGCGAAGGGTGTGTTTAAAGAGATTATTAAGGGTACTATATTAAATTTCACGTTTTAAGCCTACCACTTACTACGGCGTTCCGTATTAGCCAGTAGTATTTCTCATTCAACGCCCCAGCCCAGGGCAGGGAAATAAAAACATCATAAAACGCGAGAGCGAAATTTTTAGAATTGTACATCAACAACTACATCTAGCAGTCCTCCTTCTAGTCAATTGAGTCGCCTAAGCCTATGTGCATCGCCTAGTGCAATACAGGTATCATGGCGTTAACGTGGCCCTAAGTGACAGTATAGCCGTCTAACGATTATCAGTAGTTACCTTTGGGACGTATTACTATATATTAAACAACAAAGGAATAACTAGTCCCTACCCTATACGTTAAATCAATTATCTCGGCTATATATATCCTTATTAATAAGGTTAAAGGAGTACTAGACTATGATGTAGTTATAAGAGCTCTTATAATAATATATAAAAATATAAAAGTAATTATAATAACTATAATACAATAATCAGTTATTTACCGAAGTTAAAATATAAATATAATTAGTAAAGAAGTAATCTCTTAGAGGCATAATAAATACTATAAGAATATATACACTTAGATTAAATAATCTTAAAGGGAAACTTATAAGGTAATTATACTAGTTATCTAATAACAACTATAAATTTAAACTCTAAAATTCTCTTAGTTTAGATTTTTAAACTGCTCAAGCAGAGGCATTATACGGTAGGCATTCGTTAGGATGTTTAATAGCAACTCGGTCACTCCACTATATCCTCACCATCAGCTACCGAAGACTTACTTTGATATGTGGGCACAGTCATGAGCTGATGAAGTACAACGAGACCTACTTCTACAGCATATATGACACGCATTTGTAACATCTATTTCCACGTCGTCATTCCGATGTGAGCAATTTCCATTTCCGCCTTTGGATCTGAGGAGTTTCTGCTTTAGCCTGAGCCGAGGGTGAGTACTCTTGAGAATGACCTGAGCCGCCTGCGACTTTGCTAATAACTCTTGTTGAATTTCGGGGACTGATGGGTTAGGTCTAGAATTTGACTTCTAATACTTTGGGTACCGAGTGGTTGAGTGGGCGAGTGAGTGAGTGAGTTGGGAATTTTGAGACGAATCTAAGTTTAACGACAAAGTATTGATGTTCTTGCGTGCACTCGACCGTTTATGGATCGTCACTCTTATCTACTTTAACCTTCTCTTTCAAATACTAAAGAAACTAAGAAACGGAGTTTATAACACGTTGCTGAACCAGAACTTCTATTACTAAGAGCTTATTTTATCTTCGTTTGTATCGATGCCATGATTGCTTTAGTCTAAGGATGTACATGCAGCTATTCAATTCCAACTTGAGTCAATCTTGCATTCATATTGTACACAATGCTAGACTAAGACCTCTTCTTATGCAACTGACAACTGCTGATCTGAATAAACCTGGTGTTGCCTTCTAAGCTGAAATTCCAATGCTGTTATATCCTCATATTTACTCTTCCTCTCTTCACTCACGAATTCCTGCAAGGCACCCACCCTAGCCTCTCTCCTCGCCTTGAACAGATAAGGAATTGACCACCTTTCGGGAATCATCTCATCGTCTTCCCCCTTTATCCCAGGCGGTAGCATGACTCGATGTAGTCCAGCTTTTAACACACCATTAGTCCATCTCTGCAACGTGTCTGCTGCATTCACTATCATTTCACTCCGGTCGCCTTGTGAGACGGGCAAAAACGTTCCAGGCGAGCACGGGTCTTCAATCTCGAGCCCGCCGACGGAATCGGTTATTAGGAGCGTGATGATCCCGAAGTCAGTGTGTGGCCAAATTCTTGCTGTAGAACCACCGGCTAGTTCTTTGGAGGAGATGGCCGGATAGTGATTCAACCGGACTTCGCTGGCGCTGGGAAGACAATGTGCAGCGATGGTTCCGGCTGGGATCGAAAGACCAAGTTCAATGGCTGAAATAAGTGACATAGCAACCGTTTGACATTGCTGCCAGTAATTTTCCATGAACTATATTTTGTCAGCCTATCAATCAATTCCTAGTGAGGCAGGAAAGTTACGAACCGCCCGCCAACCTGGGAGCTCTGAATCTGGCAGCCATTGATTTGGAAATTGAGTATCGTACACCGGGCCAATGTCATAGTGCTCCTACATAATTTGGTTAGCTATTTGAGATAGTTGTCCCCGAAGTCTTCTTTCATGGCGAAATGTTGGGAGGTCCTGTCGTACCTTGCAATCTTTGAGCTCACCGTCGGGACGGTCTGAGACACGGCCATATAGATGAGAAGTCTGTTCCATTCCAATACTACTCCAACCTCGTTGCGGATTATCAGATGCCTGGTGCTCGACCGCTTTTTGAATGTCTCGTGGGAGCATGAAAAAGTCCTTTGTCTGATTTGACCAAATCAGCCATCTGCTAAGATTTTTGATTGATTGTGATTATCAATTATTACTATCGAATTAACGTAAGAAAATACCAACGTTGACTACAAGTTGTATAAAAGCAAACAAAAGTGGTCATACTCTTGTAAAAAGCTCATCGATAGTCAATTCGTCAATTCCATGATTGATGACCTTTACGAACCCATGACTTTTCAGACTTGCAACAAGCTGTTCGGCATATTCTAAACGCTGTTTTGCAGTTCCCTGCATAAATATTTGATGATTCAGTGTTGGGACAGACATTGTCAAGAAGCGTCCAAGTCGTGCTACAGTGCGAGTGCAATTGAATCTTCAATGCGTTCTTCAACTGAAGTCTGAGGGGCTATTGACGTTTCACAAGGTAGTTCCAGTGCTCCTCCCCTTCGACAGTCACGGTGGGCTGGCTACTTGAACATTGTTCAGTCGTTCCATGCTCGACTTGACTAAACCCACCACCCAAGCTGACAACAGCTCCCCACATTCGTATCCGGTTTGCCAGGTTGAATCTGACGCTCAAGATTATTCTGGAATCCCGAATCATAAAGAGCTGCGTAACCACATGGCTCGATGCAGATGGAACGCTACCTGCAGCAATTTTGTCCTGGAACATTGCTAAGAGTAAGCCTTACCAGTCATCAAAGCCAATTGGACCTGTTATGACAGCGATGGAAAAACATCCTAGATCTATAATATTCTATCTATCGATATTCAATATTCAATATTTGCATAGAGCAATATTGAGCGCAGATCAATATTGTACTTGTACCGTCTGGAAGATGACTGCAGCCTGTTCGAGTATGCGTGTAGGTGACATGGGTGACAAAGTTGAAAGTAAGCTGTATAGCACATTGGCATTAATGCTGCACAAAAAATACCATGACCAAAGTCTTACAAGGTACTCGTATGATTTAGTGTATTCGAACGGTCGAAACAATTGAAACCTATCAAACTCCTTGAAAACTGTGCAGCATTTATGATAATAGGCTGTATCTCAACAACCAGGGAAGTCAGCACATTTGGCTAACTGCCCGATTCAGTACTTGATGCATTGTAGCACTCATGGTTGGAGATCCATGCTTGACTGTGCATATCACACCTTCTAAACCTAGCTACGAACCACTCTGCCAAAGATCATACCACTTGTCAGCGCTACAATTGTCTGACCCCAAGATCTAGACTGAAGAACGAATAGGAGCGATTTGATATTATCTAACGATTTTCAAACTTCCGAGGCACGCGTGAGAAAGTGCGATTCTGATAGCCACTGTTTATGTTTGATTACTCGTCGAACTGATCTCGTATACCTTCTAATGGTGAACAAATAGAGCTAGCAAGGACGATTCTAGAATTTCAAGGCCTAACAATGCCCCTGGATCTCCTTTGGTTTGTAGGGTTCTTCCAAAAATCTCTCTTCCTCCTCAGTCAGTTCCTTCCCCAACGCCTCTAAAGCCTCATCCATCCTCTCCACGGTACTGAATCCGATGATGGGAGCCGCGACTCGCTTATTCAGCCACGCAAGGGCAACAGTACTCATAGGCCAACCTCGTTTACGTGCAATGATTCCGACGCGTCGAATGATCTCTTGATCGCTGTCGCTTTCGCCGGTAGGGAAGCGGCTACCATGCGCTAAGTCAACCTGAGAGCGGATACTTTGACCACGTTGCGAGAGAGAGCGCGCTAAGAATCCAGCTGCTAGCGGTGACCACTTCAAATATCAGCAATGTGCATGCTTTGGTTGAGAGAATGACTTACCGGTAACAGTCCGACACCCGTTAGCTTGCAGTACTATGTTGAAGTAAGTATTATCCTACGCGCAAGAGAGATTGAGACATCCATACCTTATTCATCTCCCTCTCTTCCTCTCGATAGAGGAGGTTATAGTGGTTTTGCATGCTTATGAATTTCGTCCATCGATTTTTCTCGGCCGTGTGTTGCAATAGTGAAAATTGATATGCCCACATAGAACTCGCACCGATGTAGTGAACCTTGCCGCTCTTAACCAGATCGTGTAGTGCTTCCATGGTCTCTTCTGGAGGAACGTTCTCATCAAAACGGTGGATTTGTAAAACATCGATGTAATCGGTGCGCAGGCGCCGGAGAGATGCTTCTACTGATCTGAATAGGGCTGGCCTCGACAGACCTGAATTTATATAAGCATGGGACGGAGTTCGACAAAGAGGGGTGGGGTTGTAACCACACACCATGTTGATTGACGTACTCTTTGGACTTGTTTGCTTCCTCGCTCAGTAGAGCTACGATGCTCTTTGGATTCATGTCATCCGTCATGGGGCGATAGCATTTTGTCATGATGACAACTTTATGTCGTGGGATATTGTAGTTGATGAGGGCATTGCCAATGATTCTTTCCGATGCACCGTTGGAGTAGACATTCGCCGTATCCCACTATACCGAGGGTCAGTATCTACAAAGTCTGCCTGAAAGGAGATTGTGCGCTCACAGTGTTGATGCCTCTATCATAGGCAGCCTTCAGGAGAGGCAAGGCCTAAAATTATCGTTAATGCCAATCGTAGAGCTCGCAAATGTTATCTACCTCACCTTCTCCTCGTCCAAAACCCAGTCTAACCACTGCGGGTCACCAAAGCTCATTGCCCCTAGAACAGGATTTGATATGCGAAGACCCGAATTTCCCAGGCGTCGGTAATGGACTTTCGTCTGCTCAATTGACAACTTCAGTGACTCGGGTATAGCCTTTAACCTGGTAGCCATGATTTAGCAGTTGCTTCCAGGATATGCCTCGCTGAGATGAAAGTAAAAGTTCTTTAGAATGAAGAATACGTACCAAGGCACGACGGGAATAGGGCCCATGTGATTTTGAGTCTTTGTCTGGCTCATTCTGTGGAGAAAGATGTATTTTCCGCTCTTTCTCTCGGCTACTGAAGTCGTTGTCTTGTCACCAATGTTCGATACACTGGCGCTTGATCACTCAAACAAGAATAAGATCGCAAAGGCTAACTGACACTTTACCTGTGCCGCGAGTAAGAGCAGCCGTTGGAGAATCTACCGGGGGACTCTGCGCCTTGCCAATAGTGCTGATTTAACATGATGACATGGACGCCAGAATTGAATGTAGGTTGAAGGAATACTCATCTTGAGGCAGTGAGATTTTGCTGTCGAGGAGCGTTTACATGCAGTTGTACTGAATCCCTGTAGTAAGGCCCTGTAGTATGGCCCGTTCCGCATGCCGCGCGAGACCCCAGCACCAGCATATCCTGCGCACGTAAGCCCTTGGCTCTACCTCGTATATGCGTATGCACCCCAATTCATAAATGCAAGTCCCTAAGCGATGCGGAGGTACAGCCTCTGGCCAACGAAACTGGAGGCTCGTGGTGCGGAGTACATACACAACCATGGCCTGTGAGGTCCTTGCTCGGATGGCGCGATTAACTGATTTCAACCTTATCCAATCAATGTTTTTTTTATATCTACAGTATTATCATGCCAAAGTGGGGTTCCTCTCTTATCTCAGATTTATTTGCCTAGACAGGTCATAGGAAGCAGAAACAAATGATGCGTGTGGGGTACGGCAGTACCAGACTGCCGCAAATAATTCATTCCAATGAAATCCGGTTGTATGCCAAGCAACCACGGCGTCATGTTTGTTATGCTTCCGTAGATGCTTCCGTAGATGCTGGGGACTTTGCATCTTTTTTACCCTTGACAGAGCGCCACTCCATTCCTAGAGCACCCACAAGTGAAAAAGCAGCCATGGCAATGGCGACACGATAGGTATCATTGAGTGCCTTGCTGTACGCGAGCAAAACGCCTTCCATATACTGCGGATCGGTTGTTCTCCGAATATTTGTTGCCCCGGCGTTTAGAACGCTTAGAGGATCGACTTCTGGGACGGTTGACTTTAGCTTGGAGATTAGAGAAGTCGCGAAGACGTTTTGTGCGACAGAGATGAAAACTGTGCGTTATTAGTGTCGTGATAATGATCTAGCAGACTTGGGTTTATATCTACCGGCAGCTCCCATGGTTTGCGCAAAGTTGATGATTGCTATACCTGATGGCAGATCTTTCAGTGATAATACTGTGTGTGCAGCAATCATTGCTTGCTGCACACCCAGTCCGCCGCCAAAGCCAAACAGAATTTGGCTCCCAATCCACATATTGTGATTGGTGTCGGCTTTCAGAGTTGATATCAGACCAGCTCCAACTATTTGCCTCGAGTCAGTAGTGTACTCGTCAAGTCGTACCATGATTCAGTAAAAGCGGCATAACTTACTAGACTTAAGAATGCTGCCCAATATCATTGCAGGAACATAATATCCGATAGCAGTAACGAAGCCACCCGCAAGCAAAGACATCACCGTCAAGCTTAAAATCAATGGCAGCATGTCAATCCCCGATTTTAACGCCGACGTGTTCTTGATTACTTGAAAGAACATCGGAAGCTGTTGGATTGACTCGTCAGCAAGAGAAGATACATGCTTGATTTTCAGTCGACTTACATAGTAGGTGATTATGAATAATGCCGCGCCAGAGCAGAAGGCATAGAGTGCTCCAAAAGCTATGGATCGTTGCTTGATAATGTATGGAGGCACTGTAGCGTTGCTTTTCATGAAGTATTGAGTGACAATAAACGCCAATATAAGAACTGCAAAAACGACCAACAGTGCAATCACACGGGCAGAGTTCCAAGCGTATGTTGAGCCACCCCACTGCAGAGCTAGCAGCAAGCAGATAATGGCCGGAACCAGGCAAAAAGTACCTAGAGGATCAAATGACATGATGCCGCCAAATTTTGCTGAATCTTTTGCGGGATTATTGGTATTTGAGGCTTGATTCGTGATACTTTTGAAGAAGAATGTGATTATTGCGATTGTCAACCCGCTGAATGGCAGGTTAATAAAGAAACACCTGGGCAGAAATGTGTTAGTCTTTCCAGTATGACAACAGAGAACTACATCTGTTACTGAACTCAAGGCAAAATATTGTTCTCACCAGCGCCAAGTTACATGATCCGCAAATGCGCCTCCCAACAATGGTCCAACAACACTTGCTACACCATTGAAAGCGCCCACAATGCCAGTATACACAGGTCGTTGACGTAGTGGCACAGCATGAGCGATAATCCTGTGGATTCGGTCAGAATCCTTCCTTTGCTTGCAGTCTTTTACAAGTGTCCTTACACAAGCGCCCCTGACATCATTCCAGCACACCCGAAACCAGATATGGCACGGCCAACAATTAAAGCTGCCGATGTTGGGGCCGCTCCTGAAATCTGATATTGTTAGCTACGGTAGGTTTTGATCGTGGTGGTCATAGATGATGCAAGACGAAGCATGGGATCTTACCACGGAACCTAGAGCAAAGAGCCCTACTGCTAGGACAAAGATCCACTTCACGGGGAATAGAACATAAAGTCGCCCAAAGAATAGCTGGAAAGCGCTTGAGGTGAGGAGATATGCCGACCCGTACCTATTTTCGATAAATTTTCAAGCGTCAAAGAAAGGTGGGAGAGGTGGAAGCTACATACCAACCTACGTCACCAAGAGAATCAAACTGGTCTGTAATGCTAGAGCTATGAGTAAATTGCCTCGGAAACAGTCCCGAAGTGTACATACTGGGGAATTGCAGTGGCAATGATTGTTTGGTCCTAGAGCCGCACAATCGAAAATTAATGCCATCTCTAGAATAAACCAAGGGAACGTACCAGAGCGACCATAAACACTGCCAGAACGAGTCCAAGTGTAATGATCCCAACTTCTCCTCTATTGGGATAAATGACCCCGTCATCTCCATCAACAACCTCCTCCTTGGACTCTGCTTCCTTGCCTTTCTTCCCAACGTCTTCGCTATTCATTGCGTTTAGCTGCAGACCTTCACCTTCGAATCCTACTTCATCTGCTGGATTTTTGAGACCTGCGTCATTCCGAGGGCTGGGTGGGAGCCCATCTCCTTCAATCTTGATGTGATCAGATTTCGATTTGGATTCGAGCCGGAAGAATTTTGGCATGGCTGCACTTGAACCTCGAGGACAAATCGAACGCCTGGTCTGGTGGACTTAGGGGTAGGATAAAGAATCTAAAGGAGATGGAGTAAACACAGCGTACAGAGCATAAGGAGTGACAAAAGATTAATAGAATACAAATAATGAACAGTGAAGGTTTGTCGCAAGGGCGTAGTATACAACGAGACTACGATTCAAGAATCCTCGCGGGTGAATCGTAGACAGACGCGGACATGCTGCGTCGAAAACAGTGCTGCGAAGAGAATGCGATACACAGCCTCAGGCGTTGGAGCACAAGGCGTCGCAGGTGAGTTGGTTGGCCACAGTCGAACAATTAATTTACCGATGGTATGGAGTGCAAGATTACTGGAAATCAACCTCGAACCAGCATTGGACAGGCATCCGAAGGGCAGATGTGTGACATAAAAGCAGCAAGAACTGAGGCAGGGATTCCGAAAGACTCGTATGATACTGAATAGGAAATAGCCGTCCCTTTCTGGATGTATATTGTAACCTAATATATGCAGGATGCCGAAATGTATTTTGCCGTCCTGGCATTCGGTCGCCAAGGCAAGGTGATGGATTAGTATTAGATCGCTTTTAATAAGGCCTTCGTCAGCATTCCTTTCAATCTCACCACATCTCAACACCACACACCATCGTCCAACACCAAGGCTTTCTGCTTACAGGCTTCATGTATGTTGCATCACCTTTTCGGCAGTATTGCATCTCGACTTTTCGGTCTTTGGGAGTATGCTTACCACATTGGATCCGTAGAGGTAGGGGGAAATGGCGCGACAGCGCGAACCTACACGAGTGAACGAGTTGAGAATGCCTCTCAAATGATAGCAGGGATATAGGCCAAAGATCGTGGCCTGGTGCAGTGAAGCCTTCCAGCGGGAGACTATGGACTACGTAGGTTTGTTTTCTTTTTCAGCACGACTGTTGTAGAGTCAAGCAGTGATCAGTTTTGTCCTTGTCTCAGCGCCTGCTGAGATTTCTTCGTTATGGTTTCCCCAAGTGCCATCGATCAGTCTGAAAGTCTCCATAGACATGACAGCAAGGCCCATGAACTTGCCACCAATGGTTATTCTTTTGGAGTAAACGAAGGCCAAACCTGTAATGAAACGGATTCACAGAGGCAGCCCGAGTCTTTGTTGACCTCCATAGAAGCCGTGGAATCCGTGAATATGCTGAATAGCGAAGACCTCAGTCAAATTCTAGCTTGGAACGCCGATGCCCCAAATGAAGTATCTCGGTGTCTACACAATCTCATTGAAGAACAGGCTACTCGTCGAAATGATGCTCTGGCGATATGCTCCTGGGATGGTTAGTTCTATTTCATCCTGCCTCTTACGAGATATTATCTACCTGAAATATCTGTACAAGTCCTGACTTCTTATTTCTATCTAGGCGACATGACGTACGCTGAACTCGACAATCTCTCCTCCAAACTTGCTTACAAGCTGATCGAGCTTCATGTTGGACCCGAAGTCGTTGTTCCTATGTGCTTCGAGAAGTCGAAACTAGTAGTTGTGTGTATGCTAGCAGTCATGAAGGCTGGTGGAGCTATTGTGTTCATCGATCGAGACAGTGTAGCCACTCGCACAGAGTTCATCTTGACGGAAGTTCAAAGCTCTGTTGTCTTGACCTCCCCAAGCCATGCACATATGTTCCATGGCAAAGTTCAACATACTCTGATAATTTCGCAAGCTTATCTGAAGAACCTACCGCATGTCAGCCGTGCTTGGTTCTCAGAAAACTCACGAGTCCAACCCCATAATGCCGTTTTTGTCGTCTTTACATCTGGCTCTACGGGTACGCCCAAGGGCGTAGTATCAACCCACGCATCACGGGCAACGAATGCCTATCCTTGTGGCAAAGCACAGAAAGTTGATGAAGGCTCCCGTGTCCTCCAATTTGCATCTTACACCTTTGATCCTGCAATCGGAGATATGGTGACAACTTTACTCTTCGGTGGGGTCATTTGCATCCCTTCGGAAGAAGAACGGCTTAATGACCTCGCGGGCGCTATACGTAGAATGGCTGTTAACCAGGCATGTCTGACATCCAGCGTTGTCAAACTCTTGGATCCTGAGACGCTCCCGACTCTTAGAAAACTAGCTGTTGGAGGTGAGCCTCTGGCGCCTGATATCCTCACCAAGTGGGCCACGCACGCCCATCTCACTAATATCTACGGATCGACCGAATGCGACTGGGCAATGGCGAGTCCAGGTGTGACCCTTAAACACCCTGCTGCTAGTATTGGCTTCCCCTTAGGGGCGCGTGCTTGGCTGGTGTCACCAACGGATCATGATATTCTCGTCGCCATTGGCACCATCGGCGAACTTCTGATCGAGGGACCCATCCTTTCAAGGGAATACCTTAATGATCCGCTCCTCACGAAGCAGAAGTTTCTACGAGATCCGCCGTGGGCTCCTACGAGCGGCAACCGATTCTACAAGACCGGAGATCTCGCACAATACGCAAAAGACGGGAGTATCTTGTATGTAGGTCGCAAAGACACCATGGTCAAGGTGCGCGGTCAAAGGATCGAGCTGAGCGCCATCGAGCATGTCATGATGAGCCTTCTACCTGACGGGATGCAGGTAGCGGCAGAAACGGTGCATTTTGCAGGAAGAACAGACGAGCCGGTATTAGCAGCTTTTATCGCTCTCGGCGAGAATTTATTAGACGGTGTTTACGACTTTCCTGCCCCCCTGAGCCCACTCGTCAAAGCTCGCTTCACAGAGATTGCCGATTCGATGGAGAGAGGTCTACGTCAAGCATTGCCTGCCTATATGATCCCGGCAGTCTATCTACCTCTACGAGAGCTTCCTGTGAATAATTCCTTCAAGAGGGATCGGAAGAGGCTTCGGCAACTGGCGTCGAGCGTTTCCATAGAGTCGGTACAGTTTTCTTCTCAGGATGAACGCGAACGGCAAAACCCGTCAACACCTATGGAAGTATTGCTTTCGCAATTGTGGTCAGCTCTACTCAATATTGCCGTTGAAAAAATATGTCCCAATAGTAGCTTTTTCAGACTCGGAGGCGACTCTCTCACGGCAATTCGTCTAGCTGCCAGACTTAGGTCTATGGGTCTTCCTCTTCTTGTGGTCGATATAATGCGGCATTTCAGATTCTCAGATATGGCGAAAAAGCTGGCGGAAAGTAAGCCTGTGGAGCGATTGGTGGATTGCAACCCTAAAGCGTTTGTGTTGATAGGTGGTGTAGACCTTGTCAACTCAGTGAGACGCACCGCTGCTACAGAATGCCAGGTAGATGAAAACGTCATTCAGGACGCTTATCCATGTGAGTTATTTCTCTAATGTGAACAGCGTTTCTACATTGTTGCGTATGTCAAAGAAGGGTTTATTCTCCGAATGGCTTCGGCCTCTCTGGCTAATTTCTTCTTCCAAGGTTCTCCACTCCAGGCAGGTATCATGAGTCTATCTGTCAAAGATCCGGGTTCATATGTGTCACAAGAGGTGATCAGATTGCCCCGCGACATCAATGTTCAGAAACTACAGGCATCCTGGGTGAAAGTCGTTCAGACTTATGATATTCTGAGGACAAGAATAATACAGACAGAGGAGCTTGGATTTGTGCAGGTAGTTCTGCAAGAGACGCTGAACTGGTCCATAGCTGAATCTGTGGATTTGTATCTGGACATGGACAGAAAGGCGCATATTTCATGTGGGGATAGGCTTACGCGCTACTGCCTGATTGAAGAATCTCAACACCAGGGCGATTTGTATCTTGTCTGGACTATTCATCACGCCCTTTATGATGCGTGGTCTCTGGACCTTATCATTGAGGCCGTTGAGCAAGAGTACGAGGGGTTGGACCTTCGCTCTTCTCCATCATTCAGCTGCTTCATCGAACATAATCTAAGCAATTTCAATCCGGAATCATCAGAGAATTTCTGGAAATCATACCTCCACGGAGCTACCACTGTTGCATTCCCGTCATATTCTGCGAGGCTGCCAGAAGTTTGTGCAGATAGTTCTATGACACAGAATATCTTAGTTTCACGACGAGAGGGCCTTGACTTCACGCTCTCAACTATCCTTCATGCAGCTTGGGGTATGGTAATTGCAAGCTATGCAATGGTCAATGACACTATCTTCGGTGTCACGCTGTCTGGACGAAATATAGACATTCCTAACGTCGATTGCATTGTCGGGCCTCTCATCACCACGGTGCCTGTCCGAATTCGATTCAACGATGAGGATCTTCTTGGGGATACGCTTGAAAGGATTTATGAGGATTCTCTGGCTATGGTACCCTTTGAACATACTGGGCTGCAGAATATCCAGCAAATTTCTGCTGAGACCAAAGCAGCTTGTAGTTTTCAGACCATAATGGTTATCCAACCAGAAACAGGGAGACATGTAAGCTACTTTTTCCTTTCCACGACTTGAAACAACGTATTAACGAAAGATTGTACCAGGCTAAAAAGGCACGATATCACAACGAGAGAGTTTCTGGTGACATCTCTGAATTCAATAACTATTGTATTCTTCTTGAATGTTCCTTGACTGCCGAGGGTGTTGTCGTTACCTGCAGCTACGACTCTAAGATCATCGACCATGACCAAATGAACAGAGTCATGCAACAGTTCGATCACACTGTGCAGCAACTCCTTAGAAGTGATCCGAATAAGACTATGAAGGACATTGGTCTATTGAATCATTATGATGAGAAGGATATCATTAGCTGGAACAAGCCCAATCTGACCGCATGGACATGTATACACGACCTCATCAATCAGCAAGTCAGACGTACTCCGCATGCGACCGCATTGCACTCCTCGGATGGAGATTCAATGAGTTATCAGCGCTTGGATCAACTATCTTCACTTCTATCACGTCATTTAGAGACGGGTCAAGGTGACTTGGTGCCATTGTGCTTTGAGAAAGGCTTTATGGTTATAGTGGCCATGCTCGCTGTGCTGAAGTCTGGCGCGGGTTTCGTCTTATTAGACGCTTCCCATCCAACAAACCGATTGCTGACCATCATTCAAGACACGCATGCAAAATTGATAATTGCAAGTGAAAGCAATGTGGGACGGTTCGAGAGTCTCTCTCTGAAGACGATGATGGCCAGTGAAGCCAGCCTCGAGGCACTCTCCGTCGTCTCTAACTCAGACGATCTTAGAAGCTCTAAAAACACGGTTCAGCTTGACGACATTGCTTACGCTATTTATACTTCTGGATCTACAGGCAAGCCTAAAGGAGTGCTTATTGAACACGCATCTTTCTCGTCAGGGACTTTGGAACACACTAAGGCTTTGAATCTGAATTCTACTAGCCGTGCGCTGCAATTTGCTTCTTTTAGCTACGGTGCTGCCTTGATTGAGATGATATCTACCCTGACCGTGGGAGGCTGTGTTTGCATACCTCGAGAAGAGGATCGTTTTTCGAATCTTGCGGGGACAATTAATTCTCTGGGAGTCAATTGGGCCCTTCTCACACCATCGGTTGTCAATTTGATCGATCGAACTACTGTCCCGAGTTTGCGTACGCTTGTGGTTGGAGGAGAAGCTCTCTCGCAGTCAATATTGGAGAAATGGAGACCGTACATTCGTCTAATCCATGCTTATGGGCAAAGCGAATGTTCCACGGTTGGTCTTGCCATGCATATGGAAGAGAAAACAAGCCATTCAACCATCGGATATGGACTCGGTGCTGCAACTTGGATTGTCAAATCTTCGGATCACAACTATTTAGTCCCAATCGGCGCCATTGGTGAGCTTTTGATTGAAGGGCCTATCGTTTCTACTCGAGGATATCTAGGGGATGAGAAAAAGACTGCTGCGGCGTTCATCGCAGATCCACTATGGTCAAAGGTTTCTTCGTCTGGTCGAAAATTCTACAAGACTGGTGACTTAGTCCGGTACCAAAAGGATGGCAGTATTTGCTATGTTGGACGAAAGGAAATCGATGAACAAGTCAAAATCAGTGGTCAGCGCATCGAACTTGGCGACATTGAACACTACCTGGCTAGTGATGAGATGATCAGACATGCCGTGGTCATCTTAATGAAGTCATGGAAAGGATCGCAGCCAAGCCTTGTCGCTGTGGTTTCTCTGCAGATTCTCTCGGAGTTTGGGAGTGACCCGAATTCGATGTCTGGTGGCGACAGCGGAATCAAACTTATTGACAAACGTTGGCATCGCATAGCTAGAGCGGCGCTCTCGACTACGCGTGAGAGCTTGGCTGATGCACTTCCCTTACACATGATCCCAAGCACGTGGATCGTAGTGGAGAAAGTTCCCTTGACACCATCTGGGAAGCTAGATCGGAAGCGTACGAAAGAATGGCTGGCAAACCTCTCTGAGGAAAAACGACAGTCTATTCAAAATATTCTCAGACCTGAATCAGAAGAGGGATACGATATCAAACCGCCTTTATTCAACGACATTTGCGAGATCTGGAGCTCAGTATTGAAGATTCCTCTGAATGCTGTACGGTCAAACGATTCATTCATCACACTGGGTGGCGACAGCATCACCGCAATGCAGGTTATGGCACGTTGCCGTCGTCAAGGTATTGTTATCACCATGAAAGATCTTTTGAGCAGTCGAAATCTCTCTCAGCTCTGTCAAAAAGCTAGCAAGATAGACCCAAAAGTCGCGAGTCCTGCTGTCCACGAGGAACAGTTTGGGGTACCTTTTGTCCTATCTCCAATTCAGCAAGTCCAATTCAGCATGACACCTCATGGTCACAATCATTTCAATCTAAGCTTTTTCCTTCACATCAATCGAGTTGTTCCGAAGAATGTGATGTCTGCTGCGATAGACCAATTAGTGCGACGCCATTCGATGCTGCGAGCACGCTTCACGCGTGATAATCAGAATTGTAAATGGACGCAAACGATCATGTCACCAGAAACACGTTCTCATACCTACCAAGATTACCGAATTTCTCATTTGAACGAGGTGGAACCGATCATGGCTAGCATTCAACGAGGCTTCGACATCGGAAACGGGCCCCTGGTAGGTTTTGCAACGGTAAATATTGGCAAAGAAGCTTATCTATTTGCAACTGCGCATCACCTTGTTGTTGATCTTGTGAGTTGGAGAATAATGCTACAAGATTTGGAACAAGTCCTTCAGACGGGAAGCCTTCCGCTAGAGAAACCGCTGTCTTTCCAGACTTGGTGTCGTGCACAGGAAGAGTACGCGAGGACCCTCGCAATTGAGCAGACTTTTCCAGGAAGCTTCGCAGAAGCGGATTTTGCTTTCTGGAATATGGAGACATCTCCGAATCTATACGAGGCCGAGCTAAAGGCAGCCTTTAAGCTGTCTTCGCAGTCAACAGCGAGCCTCCTCGGAAGTTGCAACCACTCACTTCGGACGGAGCCCATTGATGTTCTCCTAGCTGCTGCCATGTTTTCTTTCCGCGCCACGTTTCCGGAACGGGATCTCCCTACATTTTGGAATGAAGGTCATGGACGCGAAGGCTGGGATATTTCCATTGATCCTTCCTCTACCGTGGGCTGGTTTACAACCATATCACCAATACCCATGACGTTGGATGACAGTGAGAGCCTCATATCTTGTGTTCGTAAAGTCAAAGATATGCGATTCAAGATTCCAGGCAAGGGTTGGCCATACTTTACCAAACGTGTTCTCTCATCAGCAGACTCTGCGGATTTGAATCGCTTCGAGGTCCTTTTCAACTACGCCGGCATGTATCAACAGCTGGAGCAAGAAGACGGGTTGTTCCAGTTTGTGAATGGTTATGACTCCTCGCTTTCCAATGATGAAGCTTCAGATTTACCTCGATTTGCATTATTTCAAATTTATATCACGATTGAATCAGGGGTTCTTAACGTCGAGCTTACATACAATAGCTTGTCCAAATATCAGGAACGAATCAGAGCCTGGGTGCATCAATTCGAAGCCACACTAAAGAACGCCATTACCGAGTTATCGCGCAGTAGCAGGCGTCTTACTCTATCCGATTTTCCATTGATGAAAATGGATTATGGAAATCTGGACTATCTAGCAGACGTTATTCTTCCTCGACTAGGACATGGCGACGTTACTAGAATTGAAGATATTTACCCCTGCACGGCAATGCAAGAGGCTTTAGCTGTGGGCCAATCAAGAATTTCTACCCTCTATCATCTGAAGAGGATTCTCATTCTTCGCTCCCGCTCAGAAAGGTCAGCTCTGAACGTTGTCCGGCTAGGAGCTGCATGGCAGGAAGTCGTCGATCGCCATCCGATTCTCAGAACTGTGGTCGTGGACAGTCTTGGTGAATCTAGCGCCTTTTCACAGATTGTTTTCAGGGAGATTAAAGCGCAGGTGGAGTACCTAAATGCGCCAGAAATCAATGCCGCAATTACTGTGTTGAAAAGTCGCGCTTACCAGGACACTGGTAGAAATCGTCCGCCACACCTCTTCACCATCTGCTCTACTACTGCTGGTGAGACGGTCTGTAGCATTGACATCAACCATGTAATTTCAGATGGGCATTCTCTTTCCTTGATGGTTCACGAACTAGGCCTTGCCTATTACGGATGTCTTCCGCTGGAACCGGCCCCAAAGTACCAGCAGTACGTTGAATATCTGCAAGAGAGTTCCAACGATCTATCTGGACTACAATACTGGCTTGAGTACTTGTCGGGTTTTGAGCCGTGCATTGTGCCACCATCAAAGCAACTAGAAAAATCTAATCCGGTTGGGGGTACGATTCCTATCTACCTAGAAAGTATACAGCAACTACGTGCCCTTTGTCAAGCTAGTCAGGTCACAACTTTCAACCTCATTCAACTTGTATGGGGTCTTCTGCTTGCAACCTATCTAGATTCTCAAGATGTCTGCTTTGGCTATCTCGCCGCTGGTCGCGACTTAGCCCTTCCCGGCCTTCAGAATGCCGTCGGTCCTTATATCAATATGCTCATATGTCGCATTAAGGTCAAGCTAGATTCCACTCCTCTCGATCTTCTCAAACATCTTCGCATAGAATTGACGGAAGGTCTTGCTTATCAAACCTGTTCTCTTGGCGAGATCCAGCATAATCTAACTTCTGATGGGCGGGCGATCTTCAATACGGCTATCTCATTGCAAAAAGTCGAGATGGACAATGACAATCAAAGCGGACTTCTGTGCGAGACCGTTTATGATAGAGATTCAACAGAATACGACATGACATTGAACATCCTTGAATCCGATGCTGCTATCACAATAACATTGGACTACTCCCCCAATATCTCATCAGTACGGGCCATGGGAGTTGCTCAGACTTTCACAAAGATTTTGGAGAGCATACGAACAAAGCCTGAAACACCAGTGCGAGACCTTTCATTCTGCAGCGCTGAAGAGGAGTCTCAACTCGTGTCTTGGAACAATGCTGTTCCTAGTAGACATATTGATGACTGCATTCATAACCTTTTCGCTATCAATGCTTCCCGAAATCCAAATGCCCCTGCAGTCTGCTCCTTCGACGGCGATTTATCGTACCACGATCTCGATATTCAATCCTCAAAACTTGCACACAGGCTCGTATCGTTCAATGTTGGACCTGAGGTCGTTGTCCCGTTATGCTTCGAAAAGTCAAAGCTCGCGATAATTGCTATTTTAGCTGTCCTGAAAGCGGGCGGCGCTTTTCTCCTTTTGGAGACTTCTCATCCAGCAGGGAGACTTAAAGCCATAATTGAGGAGACTGGGGCGGAGATTGCCCTTGCGTCAAGCAGCACCAAGCATAAGATAATGGAATTGGTGAATACCGTGATTGCTGTGGATGAGGAGGAGCTCGAAAATTTACCCCCAAGTTGTCCAGACAGTATGGTTGGGCCTGAAAATGTTGCATATTTGATTTTTACATCTGGTAAGTGCTAATCCGGAGAAAACTATGTTATACTAGGATGAGAGTGTGCGAAGCGCGAGATATTCATCGAGATTCTAACGCAACCCATCAGGGTCAACGGGTAAGCCTAAGGGCTGTGTGATCGAACACGCAACCTTCTGCACCAGTGCAATCCACCACACACAAGCTATGTCCATGAATGAAGGTGCCCGAGTACTCAACTTTGCCTCGTATAGCTTTGACGCTGTGTTGGTCGAGATTGTCTCAACATTGTTGATTGGTGGCTGTGTTTGTATACCCTCAGAAACCGAGCGCAGCAACAGTATTGCCTCTGCAATCACCAGAATGAACGTTGATTGTGCAGTATTGACTCCCACTGTAGCCAGCTTTCTGGAACCGTCGGAGGTACCTTGTTTGCGTACGCTTATTCTTGCAGGTGAATCGTTGTCACAGACATATCTAGACATATGGGCGGACAATGTTGTGCTCGTGCAGGCTTATGGTGAGATAGAGCCAATTATCTACGTGTGGTAATAAATACTCACCTCACAATTCAGGTCCCAGCGAATGTGCAGTTGCATCTACAGCGACTAGGAGACTTACACGCTCATCACCTGTTCGAAATATTGGTAAACCAATTATGGCGGGCTGTTGGGTGTGCGATTCCCGTAATTACGATAAATTGGTTCCACTGGGAGCTATTGGCGAGCTCTTGATCGAGGGTAATCTTGCTCGCGAGTATCTCGGCGACAGAGCCTTGACTGAGCAGGCATTTATCCGCAATCCAAAATGGGCAAAATCAAGCCGGAACCTCCATCTCTCTCGTCGCTTCTATAAGACAGGAGACCTTGTCTACCAAGAATTTGACGGCTCATTTGTCTTCGTTGCTAGGAAAGACACACAGATGAAAGTCAGTTGCCTACCTCCAATCTTTGAAAAGTCTATCCGGATTGACAAGAGAAATAGTTACATGGCCAAAGGATTGAGACTGGCGAAGTGATCCATCAAATTAAGCAGTATCTGCCAATTAACGGGGATATGGTTGCCGCAATTGTGACGCTTGGAAATGCAATCGATCCAGTTTTGGCCATTTTTCTTGCCGTTCGCAATACCGTGAATGGAGTTGCATCGGATGTTCATGATCTACAACTGGGAGAAAACGATGAACAGACAATTTCGAGCATTCAAACTGCCGTGCTGAATCTTGACAAGAGGCTTTTGGACGTCCTCCCGACCTATATGATTCCCAGTATATTCATTCTCGTACCGTCGATCCCAGTCCAGCCATCAGGCAAGACGGATTACAAAAGAATCCGTGAACTAGCGGGCACGCTTTCCCTAGAATCGAAATGTGTACTTAAATACTCGTCGTTGATGACCACGAAACGGAAACCATCAACTTTCATGGAAGCACAGCTTCAACGTGTCTGGAGTACAGTGCTGGGCCTTGAAGATACTAGTATCGGCATTGATGATAATTTCTTCCGCCTCGGGGCCGATAGCATAAGCGCCATGCGTGCAGTTGCCGCTGCGCAGAAAGACAGTATATTGTTCACAGTGGCGAATGTGTTCCAAAATCCAACGCTCGGTGCACTAGCCCTTGTGGCTACGAGCTCGAAATCCAACGTCGACACAAGCAATATCATCAAACCATTTTCCCTCCTTGGTGACCAAGTTTCGGTTGAACTGCTCATTTCCACAATACCTGATCACATGCTATCAGCCGACGATATAGAGGATATATACCCGTGTACTCCATTGCAAGAGGGATTGATGGTGCTCAGTATGAAGAATCCTGGATCCTATGTGAATCAAGAAGTTTTCAAATTGCCTGGTGATGTTGACATCGATCAATTCAAAGTGGCTTGGGAGAGGACCACTTCTCTACACGATATTCTTCGGACTACGATCATTCCAACAGATATGGGACAGAACCGCTTTCTGCAGGTTGTATTCAAGGCTCGTCCTGCCAGGTTGCCATGGGTTCAGGAAAATTCCTTGGCCGACACGACTCCCCAAAAATTCCAGATGATGTGCGGACGCCGTTTAACGCAGCACACGTTTGTCTGCGATCCTGATAGTGGAGAAAAATACTTTGTATTCACCATTCATCATGCTCTGTACGACGCCTATTCACTAAACATGATCTACGACTCGGTACAACGAGCATATCATGCTGCCACTCTCCCAAAAGTTGTCAACTTCAAGAACTACATTCGCTACATATATCAAATAGGACAGACCGATATTAAAGAATTCTGGCGTTCCTACTTAGCTGATGCAGACCCTTCCTCATTTCCGGATGGGAGACGTGCTCTGGGAGTGGCTCAGTCACAGGAGTCAGTGCAGCACCGAGTTGTGCTATCAGCTGACAAAACGACGTCGAACTTCACCACAACTTCCTTTATTCGCGCAGCTTGGGCTCTGTTAATCAGCCGCTATACCGGGAACCGAGATGTTGTCTTTGGTGCAACGCTAGATGGTCGTTCAGGAGATCTTCATGATATCGCTTCAGTAGCGGGGCCAACAATCTCTACAGTTCCTCTTCGCTACATCGTTGATCCCAGAGCAACTATTGCAGAATTTCTGAAGACGGTTCAAGATCAAGCGGCAAAGATGATTAAATTCGCGCATTTTGGACTACAGAATATTCAAATCATGCATCAGCAAGCAGAGATCGCTTGCCAGTTTCAAAATTTACTTGTCATACAACCGTCCAAACAGTTAGCTTCCACCTCAGGTCTCTTTGCCGTTCCCATGCCTGGATTGGATCTTTCTAACATTGACACATATCCACTGTCACTGGAATGTCAACTTACCACGGCTGGCATTGAACTGACTGCGAGTTTTGATACAAGCATCCTATCCAGCTCGGCCGTATCAAGGATAGTGCAACAATTTGACCACATCTTACAACAACTCCATTCTCATTCTGAAGGGACATTTAAGATTGGTGAAGTTCGGGCAACTAGCGTATATGACGAACAATTGATTTGCAATTGGAATGCGCACTTACCCGCACCTGTGGATGTCCCTGTTCATGATCTGATCTATCGCCACACTAATTCGCAACCGCACTCAGAAGCCATCTGTGCTTGGGATGGCAGCCTCACATATCAGCAACTTGATGACGTCTCAACGAGGCTAGCCTACCAGCTCATTGCTTTGGGGGTTGTTAAAGGCTCCGTTGTTCCAATATGTTCCGAGCGGTCTATATGGGTTGCAGTTGCGGTCCTTGGTGTTGTGAAAGCGGGTGGTACATTTGTACTGATGGATACCTCTCTCCCTATGGCAAGATTGAACACGATCCACGGAAAAGTGAAGCCTACCCTCGTCATTGCGTCTCGTGCCTGTGCCAGTTACTGGCTCGAAGTAAACCACTACATCCTCGATGGGTCTTTGCTTTCAAACGAGACTCATGCTCCTGCAATGCAACTTCCAACAATCCACCCAGATGACATTCTCTACATCATCTTTACATCAGGAAGTACGGGTGAACCTAAAGGGGCCATGATCTCACATTCTGCATATGGCACAGGTGCGGTGGAGCATGAAAGAGCCCTCAATATAGGTCGCCATAGCCGCGTTTATCAATTTGCTTCTTATAGCTTTGGAGCCTCAATCATCGAGATTGTCTCCACCTTAATTGCTGGAGGATGTGTTTGCATTCCATCTGATAACGATCGGATTAGTAACATAACATCTGCAATTGGGAGCATGCGCGCTAATCTTGCAATCTTCACACCCTCGTTCGCCAGTATCTTGAACCCTTCACAGCTGGAAAGTCTGGAAACTGTTGTTTTTGCTGGGGAGGCGCTTCTTCCAACTGTCGTCGATGCCTGGATCGATCATGTCGAGTTGATTCATGGCTATGGACAATCTGAGGCATCTGTCTGTTGTAGTTCAAACACGAGCATCTCTCGCTCTGCAAGCGATCATAAGAATATTGGTCGCGCCTTCAGCTCAAGAATTTGGATTGGAGATATACACGATGATACTCTGTTGGCTCCTGTGGGCGCGGTGGGAGAAATGTTCGTGGAAGGTCCAATTCTTAGTCGAGGATACATTGATAATGCATTGAATACTGATCTAGCATTTGTCAAGCGTCCTGCACTTTGGGTTAAAGAACAGAGGTGAGGCTTATACCTTCTTCACATATAATCTAAAGCTTGCTTGCTAATCTAGAGTAGCGCCAGCCCTTCTCGTATGTACAAGACTGGTGATCTCGGTCGATATAACGATGATGGGACTATATCATATATTGGCCGCAAGCAGGGCTCTTTCGTCAAGATACGCGGCCAGCGCGTAGAGATTGGCGAGGTTGAGCATCATATAAGAACCCATCTCGGCCCTGAGAGTAGATTTCACGCTATGGTCGAGATGATTGAACAGAAACTCCCATCGAAGGAATCGATTCTTGCAGCATTCATTGGATTCAACGGCTCAAACACCGGTGATGATGCATTAAGGTTGGCAAGTTCAGAAGAACGGCAGCTTATAGAGCCCAAGTTGAGGATACTTCATGACTCCTTACTTTCTAGCCTCCCGTCATATATGATACCGTCCAAATTCATTACTTTAGAACGCTTGCCACTTACGGCGACCGGTAAACAGGATAGGCAGAGACTTCGAAAATTTGCTCCAAAACTCTATGCCGAGAAACTAGAGCTCGGAGATATCCCGAGACTTTCCATTTCTCAAACTCTCATTCCCACAGCTTCTGAGATCAAAATGCGAGAAATCTGGTCCAAGGTTCTACAACAGGAGGCTGAATCCATAGAGCTCATTGATAACTTCTTCAGCTTAGGAGGTAACTCGCTTTCCACCGTGAGCCTGGTGGCAATGGCTCGTACGCACGGGATGTCTATTACAGTCCAAGAAATCTTCAAGAACCCATCACTGCGACAATTGGCGAAAGCTGCGCAAAGCTTGGACAGATTTGAAGCTGTTACCATCCCTGCTTTCTCCCTGGTGGGAGGCTCGACCGAGAGGGAAAGTGTGTTGGAAGATGCCGTGTCACAATGTGAGGGTGTCAGTCATCATTCTCAAATAGAGGACATCTTCCCGTGCACCCCTCTTCAAGAAGGAATGTTTAGTCTCAGTCAGACTCAACCTGGAACTTATGTAGCGCAAGAGGTCTTAAAACTTCCGGATTTACTAGACCTCGCCCGCTTTCGACAAGCGTGGGAAAGAACCGTGCAGGCCTTGCCTGTACTGCGTACTCGCATCATTCATACAGATCATGGCTCGATGCAGGTGATCACAAAATCTTCCCCAATATTCTGGAACGAGATAGACAATTTAGAGCTTTACATCCAAGCTGACAAAGACAATGCCATGCAGCCAGGACAGTCTTTGGTGAGGTATGCGATTTCAATGGACTCAGAGAGGAACATTTATTTTATATGGACAGTAAGTACTAGACCTGAAGACTTTTGGCCTATTTTTGTCTAATATTCGTCAGATTCATCACGCGCTTTATGATGGATGGACATTGCCTATGATTTTGGAGACTGTCAAAAAGGCGTATAGCCATGATACGATAGCGTTCGACCGTGGATGCTCGATGAGTTCATTTGTCAAGTACCTGAGTGATATTGATACTGCTGCATCAAAAAGGTACTGGATGGACACCTTGTCAGGGTTCAAACAGCAATCGTTCCCAAGCCCTTCATGGACACCACGTGCGGATCAGACACTCGACTTCCATATCAGTCTAGACGGGGGAATGCCAACAAAGTGGACGTCATCAACAATCATCCGTGCAGCCTGGGCTCTACTTCTAAGCTGTTATTCTTTGAGTGATGATGTGGTTTTTGGGACAGTTGTCACAGGAAGGAATGCCCCTGTACAAAAAATTGAAAGTCTTGCCGGACCGACAATGGCAACTGTGCCAATACGAGTCCAATTGGACTATGGAAATACGGTCGACCAGCTTTTGAATGATATTCAGGAGCAAACTACAGAAATGATTCCCTTCGAGCAGGCTGGCATACAGTATATCAGGAAACTGAGTGCAGATACGGAACTTGCCTGCAATTTCCAAAGCATTCTTGTCATGCAGCCTAAGCAAGTCGACTTATATGAGAATCAGATATTCGGCACATCTATAACTTCGTATGCAGCAGACACGTTCAATCCATATGCTCTGATGGTACAAGTCTTTCTTGGAGACGATGAGCTCCTTGTCAACGTCAGTTTCGATTCAAGCATAATTCTTCCACCACAGATGCGCAGGATCTTGCACCAATTCGACAAATGTGTCCGTTGGATCTGTAGCCATGAAAGCGGCCTTTCTGTCGAAAGTCTAATTTCAAATACCATCGACGATACCCAGGTCCGATCGTGGAACTCCAATGTTCCTGATGAAGTCGATGCTCTTGTCCATGATTTGGTATCTTTGAAGTGTGCCATTCAACCTAAAAATCAAGCTGTCAGCTCCTGGGAGTAAGTTTACATCAATATTTACCGCTTAAAAGTCTGCTGACAAGAACAAAGTGGCTCCCTAACATACGAGGAACTCGACCATCAGTCATCGAAACTAGCCTCCTATTTTCTCGGGCTCAATGACGTTCTCGGCCCTGAACATATTGTTGCACTCTGCATGGATAAATCCAAAACAGCTGTCATCTGCATTCTCGCGTATGTTTCCCGTGTATGATTTGATATTTCACTGACATCGTCTAGCTTGTTGAAGACAGGGGCAGGTGTGTTAATGTTGGATCCAAGCCATCCACCGAGTCGTCTCCTAGAGGTAGTTACAGCTGCTTCAACTTCCCTGGTATTATGCGATCCACATTATAAGAACATATTCGAGAATCGTGTCAAATGGACTATAGGTGATGTTTCCTTAATATTGACTGCGCGAGAGAATATCGAAACATTGCGGCCAGGCTCTCGAAGTCCCGAAGTCAATTCCCAAAATATCGCATTCGTAATCTCAACATCTGGCAGTACAGGAACCCCAAAACTGATCGCCCATCAACACTCATCGATCTGTTCCAATATTGTGAGCCATTCAAGCTTTGTCCATGTCAATCAGAAAACTCGTGCTCTACAATTTTCAAGTTTCGCTTTCGACATGGCCATCTATGAGATCTTTACAACCTTGATTAATGGTGGTTGCATATGCATGCCGTCGGAAGAAGGGCGACTAAATGACCTTTCTACCTTCATACGAGAATCAGAGGCTAATTGGGCGTTCTGGACGCCTTCATTTGCGACGAGCCTCGATCCTGACGACTGTCCAAGCATGGAAACCATTGTTACAGGCGGAGAGCTCCTCAATACACATATGCTTGAGATATGGTTAGGTCATGCTACTATTGTAAATGCTTATGGACCAGCGGAGGGTGCTGTATGCACTGCCATTGATGCTTATCATGGAATGGATGTTAAAACGGTATGTCATCCAATTCCTGTATTTGGAGATTGATTCCTGCCAATAAAGGCTTCGATGACTGATAGTGTCTTTCTAGATTGGGTCAGGTGTTGGCTGTGCTTTGTGGATTGTAAATCCCTTGCATCCTTCCGTTCTCGCACCTGTCGGTGCTGTTGGAGAGCTCATCATTCAAGGCCCGAATATTGCACGAGAATATCTAAACGACTTGGACAAAACGAGGTTCTCATTCCTCAACCCAGAGTCGTTACCCTGGCTTTCTAGACAGGGGAAAATCTTTGGATCACTGTTTCGAACTAGAGATCTTGTGCGCTATAACGAAGATGGAACTATTGCCTTCCTCGCTCGGGTGGATGGTCAAGTTAAAGTTCGAGGTAAGTCACTAATCTCGCAACGTCCATAGAAGAATGCAACTAATATTCACCCAGGGCAACGTGTTGAAGTCGCAGAAATCGAGCACGCGCTACGAAAGAAATGGCCAGTGGGATTGGACGTTGCAGTTGAAAATATGGCAGTTGAAGGACCAGGTACTAGTGGAGATGTTTTGACAGCTTTTCTCTGCGTCGAGAAGCCCCCTGGAAGTACTCCACAGCCTTCTCCAGGGTCTCACCCATCAACCTCATCATGTCTTGCCATTCTAGATGAGGTCGCCTCCAGCCGATTTGCAACATTGGTATCGGAATTACGTATACTTCTATCACAGACATTGCCAAGTTATATGGTCCCCGCTCTATATCTTCCGCTAATGAAGATGCCCATGTCAAGCTCTCAGAAGAGGGATCGAAAGTTGTTGAAGAGTCTGGGAGCCAAACTCAAGCGTAGCGAACTGGAGAAGTTTGCGAGAGGCACATCAGTACAGTCACAAATGACGCCGCTGACGGAGAAAGAGAAGCGCTTACGAGACCTGTGGGCCAATATCCTCAAGATACCTGTCGCTTCAATTCACGCTGAGGATAGCTGGATTAAATTAGGAGGTGATTCGATACTTGCTATGAGACTTGCTAGCAAAGCACGTGCCGATAATCTACGACTAAGCGTCGCCGATGTGCTGAGATCTAGCAGCCTACGAGAAATGTGTGCGCTCGTGGTACCAGTGAGTGCCACTGAAGCAGGTTTGCATACTACTTTGGTACCATCGCCTAGCCAGGAAAATAAGATCGATGTCCTGGTCAAACAATATAAGCTACAGGACAATGGGGTTGAAGAAGTTCTGGAGTGTTCTGGTTTTCAAGCAGATGCCATTACCACAGCCTACTTCAGTGGCGGCTATCTCAACTACCTTACTTTCGACCTTGGCGCAGTCGAACAAGACGCTGTGCAACTCGCCTGCCAACGCCTTGTCGACCACCTTCCAGTTCTCCGGACCGTCTTCACCTTCCAGGGAGGCAAGATCCTTCAGATCATCCTTCGAAACCAGGCCTATCCATTTGAGTTCAAACATTACCTATGTGATAATTGTCACGCCATTGAGCAGCATACTATGTACTTGGTAAAGAACGATATGAAGCGACCCTTCCCACTTGCAGCACCTATCGTCCGCTTCATCTTCCTCGACTACGGAAGCGAAAGTACCAATTCACGTCTCATCATGCGCCTTTCTCATGCGCAATATGATGGCCTCTCTCTTCCACTCATATACCGCTCCCTTATAGACGCACTAGCACCCACGTCCCCTTTTCAACATACGCTTTCATTCCCGGAATTTGTTCGAGGCATCACAACACAAATCCAAGAGAAGGCATCAGCAGCATATTGGAAATCACAGCTCCAAGATTCCTCTATGACACAGCTCGTGCGCAATGATAAACCTTCATACAACAGTAAACAGACCGGAAAACTAAGCAGACGAATTGCAACTATTTCTCTGAACAGCGATGGTATTACCTTCGCCGGTATCTTGAAAGTGGCCTGGGCTTTAGTTCTCGCGCAAGCATTCGACACCGAAGATGTCGTCTTCGGGCATCTCGTTTCGGGACGCAATCTTCCCTTGGACGGTATTGAAGCTGTCATAGGTCCGTGTCTGAATGTTGTTCCTATTCACATCAACACATCATCATCCACCACAGTTTTGCAACTGCTGAAACAAGTACAAAAGCAAGCCCTTGATATGATTCCCTTTGAGAATTTTCCGTTCAAGAAAATTGTGGATGAATGTACGAATTGGCCCGCTTGGACGCGCTGCAGCTCTGTCGTCCAGCATCAAAATTTAGATGAGAGTACAAATTCGGTGAAGATGGGTGATGTGGAGTGTAAGGTCGGTGCGGTGTGTCCTGCTGGTACGCTGATCCATTTCATCACAATATTCTACTCCAATAACCTAGAAAATCTCTAATAAATTCTGACCCGCATACAGGAGATGCTGCGGATGTTTGGATTGTCTCTACACCCGGTGCATCGAATGGGGGCATGACCATCGAGATGGCTTTTTGCCCAGAGACAGTGCCTTTCGCAGAAGAGCTCCTGGATATGCTCTGCGACGCAACTCAAACCATTAAAGGACATCTCAACGACCCTCCCTCCACTGTTCTCTCTGGCTCTCACGCTCCATCTCCTCGCCTCGTTATCTCGCCACCATCCACAACCGTTCCATCCTCGACACTTAGTCTATCGCCTTCGTCCGGGGATGCAAGCCGCGTTGCCACGATTGTCGAAGAAGCTTGGTCTTTCGTCTTTGGCGAACTTATGCCACAAGGTAAAGATCGAATGCGAATACCATTCTACGAGCTACGCGGCGTGCCTTTGCTTGTAGCCGTTGCGCTCGTAGAATATTATGGCAAAATAGGCTTTATAATAAGCGTGGAAGATATAATGGTGCATCCTAGTATAAAGGAGCAGGTTTTGTTGCTTGGGCAAAGAGGTAAAACCAGGACGTAGTGTTACAAATCTAGTTCTGCTACATCAACTTTCTTGCCTAACCCCATGCTATGATGACCCCAAACTGTGCCTCCGGAAAGCTTGATTCCGCAGCAATTATCACTCAGTTCCGAAGTTCTCGTCGAAGGCCTCACAGCATGCCTGGCGGATGACAGTCCACTGACCTCCGTCAAGAGAATATTTGCTCTTGAAATTGGCAACGACGAAAACCTAGGCACTCATGTTGTTGTCGCATTAGCACTTACTTCTTCAGAGGGCAGAGTCAGAAAAGCTGTTGTTGTTACATTGAAGGAAACGGCAGCTGAAAAGGTGAATTTACGTATACGTGGGATGAATTCAAATAGAAAATATATATCTTCCCTCTAAGTTTTGATATGCAGTGCAGCCAGGTGGTAACTTGAGTTGAATTTCGGTCCGTGTCAACCTTGTAAGATTACTTCGCTTCTCAGCTGTCTACAGTCTACCACTCCTAGACCGATAGGGTAACTAAAACCAAAACCACTAACGCTAAGATAGAGAGATACTTGCGAGCATATGTAGCGTACGCATAAGACGAGTGGGTTATACGGCTGCCGTCCGCTGAATTCGCTCCGAGCGCTCCTGTCTCCGAGACCACTCGGAATAGATCCTTTTATAGCCGTCGCCACAGGAGACCAACCTGGAGCTTGACTCCCATATCACTGAATTAGCAGCTTCTGCGAATGCAAACGAAACGTCTGGAACGACGTCGTACGACTAAAATAGCAGATTGTATGAAGAAGAAGATTTGGAAATACTGCTTGGAACAGATAGGTCTACGCTCTAGCTCAGACCAGAATAGAAGGTTATACCAAATGTCCGCAGACAACCAGCGCCAAACTACAAAATTAGGAATTAAGTATGGTTGTCTAGGAAGAAACCTCGATTGGTAACATCCCTCGAAAAAGCTGAATCACAGGAAACGAAGGCGCATAACGTAGCCTATGGTTGCGAAATATGGCGCCTCTTCACATGAATTGAAGTTGCGGGCAACTATAAATCTCCAACCCGTTCTATATGTTACTACTGCGACCCGAAGTGAACGATCCCCTGCTAGATTAGGATATGGAACCGCTCCCGCCGTGTTTGTAGACAATGGGGCACCGCAGTGGTAAGTGAGCAAAATCTTAGACTTGAAGTATATCAATCGCTTGTTACACTATCGAGCCGATTGGACTCCATATAACATGTTTGGTTTTGAACGTTTTGTATGGGTTTTAATTGATATTTAAATATGTGCATTTTAGGTAGTAAACTATGTGCATTTAAGGTAGTAAAATATGTGCATTTAAAGAGAGAAAGAAGAGAACCAGGATGGGCTATCAGATAGCAAAGCCCACCACCGACGTTCAAGGAACACAAGAAACCATATTTTGATTGTCTGCTCATACGACCATCATTTCCTGAAGTTTGCTCTAACAACAACGGCCGTGGAGTTTTGGTGATGCAACATTTAAGAGCACGACCCAACAACACTGGGAACGTTAGTGCAGGAGCCGTAGGTCTTACCTCCAGTAACGGAGACGCCTGACCATGTCCAGCCAGTACATGCACCACTTCCACATGTAATGACGACGTCATACCCACTGCTGGAAACAGCACCGGTTCCAGCGATGTTCTTGACCGTTAGGTCGGTGATGGGGATGCCGCTTGATGCGGTTCCTCCATCGAGATCGCCACCGTCGTAATTCTGTTCGATTAGGATACCGTACCTGTTTGATCTGGTTAGCACTTCGAAGTCCGGACTCCTTTTAATGTCAGTCGAGGCTATCTAGACGTACTTGGAAATGGTTTGAAGTGTAATTCCTGAGTATGTCACACCAGTGATAGTGCCAGTGTCACCTTCAGTAGCCTTGATGCGAATTCCTGTGCCAATGGTCAATTTATGTTTGCTCTACAGGTTGGTTGCTTTAGTAGTTACCGTTTACCGAGGCCTTGACTTCCGAGTTTTCGAAAGTAACGGTATCGACAGTATTGTCGGACCGACCACCAACCGAGCCGATAGACAATCCATGGCCACCAGAGCAAACACCGCCACTGAACACAATATTCTAAACTAAAAGTCAGATCACATTTCTTAGCTTTAAAATGGGCGTAGCACATACCGTTCCCGAGTTGACAGCAACGCAGTCGTCTTGGTTATAGACGTTGGCTCCAGTGATAGTAACATCAGAACTAGATCCAATGTCGAAACCATCCGTATTGTGACCAAGGGAGTCAGTGTCTCCAGCAGAGTTGTCAATGGTCATATCAGTGATGGTCAAACCACTAGCGCCATTGATACTGACGGCCTGCACTGGGGTATTTTGGATGTGCAAATCGGTGATAGTGGAATCGATAAGATTGTGGGCATAGAAGAACTTAGGCTTGGTCACGCCACCATTACCACCCTCCCCATCCCAATAGGCAGAACCATCGCCGTCCAGATAGGCGCCACTTGCGCCTGTGATGGTGATGCCTGTGCCCTCAATCTGGAGCAAAGGACCCGACCATTCGGCGTAGGCCCACGAGGTCTTGCCTTCAAAGATGACCTGGTAGCATCAGTCAATCTTCCTTCCAAATTATAGCTACAAAAACTTCACGTACATGAGTATCGTCTGGAAGATCGGAAAGATCCAAAGTGGTGCCGGAGGGGACAGTGATACCAGACAGGACGATGGTGGAGCACGACGATTGGGATTTGCTCGCCGAAGCAGCACCGCTTGAACCGGAGAAAGTGCAACTAGTAGCTCTCTTGGCAAGCAATGGGTTAGGAGCAGGTGTGATCTCAGGCCCGGCAACAGCAATAGGAGACGCGACAGCAGCACAAGCCGCGAAGGCAATCAATAGGGTGGAAGTGAAGGAAACCATGATTGGAATATTGCAAACTTGGCAGAAGCTTATCTTGGCTTGGGCATTGGCGTACGGTACGCTCTTATATATATATAACATATATTGGAACCCATACCTACCTTGGCTATGGCGATCAAAAAATTATCGCGAAGTAATTTCTTGCTTCTTGAGTCCTTCCGTGTGCGGCGATATGAGTAGTTTATCAAAGTCCTCCAATTATGTTTCAATCGTCCTTGTAACTATGCACCTCATTCCGATATGATTGGTGCTAAAACATCATTTCCGCAACCCTGCGTTATATGTCTGGGTTGCGAATAATTACAGGGTAAAATAGTAAAACCATAACCTCCGCAAGTCTTGGCGTTGTCACTAATAATCCGTCTATACAACTTTACTCACGCGACCAAAGAGCAGGCTTGGTTGCAGTGGCCAAGATAATTCCACAAATGGTAGGCTAATCCGGTAGTACCTAGAATAATTTTAGGTTATACTACGATTTAACTAAGAAAATTCTAAATAGCTCTAATTTCCTTCTATTTAATAATTAATATCTTATGCCAATAGCGACACTTCTTCTTGGTGCCCGGTCTAATATTAGGTATTACCCATAGCACTGTGCTTTCGTGCGGAAGGGTACGCTCCTTACCGAGGTATCGGACCTTAGCTCTGTCTCACCGCTTCAGTTTCTGCCACTCAAAAGTAGCTACGGCGCATGTTATAGGGTAGGTACAGTACCCCAGGTATTTTAGTATACTCCCCCCGCAAAGCGGTGAGACAAACTTAGGGCCTGGAAGAACTTGGTGGGTCCTGGGCTCAGTCAGGTGTTCTACTAAAGTCTCGTGATTTACGTACCTACCTTCCCGTCCTCACTCGGTTCCCCACTCTGTACATTGAATCTTCGCCATGGTGGCATTGCAGATAAAGTGTAATGTATTTTAACGTCGCCGTAATTGACATTACTTAGTTGAGCAATTTATTAAAGAGTTTCAAGATATTCACAGCTACATTTTATAGCTATTAAGCGACCCATCGCGTTTCCCATTCTACCACGTATTCTATTCGGCAAATAAGACTTATTCTTTGGAGATATAGCAGCAGGCGTAACACTTTCTCAAAGTAAAAGATCTAGATAAGGACTGTGGGAATATCGTTGATCACTTGCAGTGGAGGCTAATTACGGTAGAAATCACAGAGAGCACGAAAGCCTCCAATGAAGATGGTGGACCACCTACCCTTACATTATTCTCGGTAATGAGTCTACCGTAAAGCAGATTTAAAAATAAACCCCATTGAAAGTCTTGACAAAATACTTCATTCCATCTTACCCAGAAGCTGCTACGCAGTATCTTAAAAATCGAAGACCGTCAACAACTTATCACGCAATGCCTTATTCCTTCCTAGTAGACAGGATGACCATCCAAATCTCAAAGAGACAGATCTCCTGTCAGCCGGAAATCAGGTTACTTTTGGACACGTTTTCAGCCCACTTCTTATGTATGTATATACCCCCTTTAGACCCTACTTTATTCTACAATCGAGTCATCCTTCAAAAGTCTGATATCTTCTCTATCAGAACTCTTCTCATCAGAGTTACTCTCTTCGTCATTAAGTACCAATTTCAATATCTTCTCATTCCGAGCCCAATCAACACCACTAGCTGCCACCATACTACTTACTACTAAAGAACCCCTCGAACAAACTTTTTTTCTTACAACTAATCTTAATATTTCTAACTAAGTCTCTACAAGTAGTAGGATATTCCTCTCTCTTTTTCTTCTTCCGATATTATAATTGCTGAGTGATAAAATCTTAAGCCTCAGCTATTAGCCTACCCTGATTTTCTCTCTCTAAAATCCCTTCGTCGCTCACTATTAAGATTCAAGCTCAACCAATTATTTAGACAAATAGTTAAAATAGCTAACGCAAATTACACAAATCTACACAGCCAAGAAGAACTAAGGCGCTTAACACCACTAGGGATATTTCAGAACCGAACGAGTTACTCAATCGAGCTCTTAATAAGAAGAACATCAAGACAAGGGGGAAAAAATTAGAAATTTCCTTTTCCATCTGCTCTTTCGTTTAATCATTCATTATTCACCATCTCCTAATAAAACTTATCCCAAACCCTAATCCTCTACCCGGTTGATGAAAACTCTTATCTACATTAGACTGCGGAATGGGACCCCATGGGGCCCCATTTGGGGGCGCCAAGACCCCGTGGGTCCCCATGACCTAGTGTTGATCCACCTGTGGGTCGGGGCGTGCCTAGGCTAACCCACACGCGGGTTGGGTATACTTACATCCCCTGTCCCCCCCGCCCCCCCCCCTAAATAAACGTTATTCGGTGGGCGGGTGGAACCAGCTGTCAGGGGGGTCTAATAAATAGAAGATACTGCTTTCGTAGCCTGTCAGGAGGCAGACAGGCCACTCGAACCTTCTATATACGCCCTGGTTTTTACAATAGACCAGATTTTAGCCTATGCAACAAGGCAGGCAAGGGGCTTTAACCACTCAGAGTATACCCTCTATAGCTCCGACCCATAGAGCCCACCGAATAACGTTTATTTAGGGGTGGGGGGGATAGTATGCCGACCCACCCGTGGGGCGGGCCGGGCGGGTCGGGGCGTGGGGCAGGGGCCCCATTCCGATGTCTAATCTACATAACTTTTAATGCCAGAACCACCCCTTCTTCCCCTGCCCCTGCTACCTACGTATATAAAGATATATATAATATATTCATATATACTATACATTTTCTCCTTATATTCACTCTATAGAACTTAATATCTATCTCCCATCTAACAAGAACGGAGATAGGAGAGCTCGCCCTATAAAGTTAACTTCTATAAATTACCTCTCTAACATAGTAATAATTATAAAACCAAGCAGATAAACAAAAAAAAATTTAAAAGTTTTATCTAGTCTATACCTAATGATCTATCTAGTCGATCTTACGTTCTTCTGTTTTTTATTTAGCTTACTTTAACTATACTACTTTTCTTTTTGATTAAATAAGCTACGAAAAGAAACTGCTTGGATTTCGCGCTTTTTGTGACGAAATTATTTACTATATAACTTATTATTGTCTATGTGTATAGTAGAGATACGGGGTTTAAAGTGTATGTTATTGTAAGAGATGGTATTAGTGTTGGTGTTAGTGAGGTATAGATGATATTCTTTTACACGAAGTTAACGTAAGGAGATATATAGCTTTACAAAACTCAGTGGTACTTTCTTCTCTTTATTGACATTGCTATAGTAACCCAAGACAACAGAAAACTCACATTATACCTTCTCGAAACTTTCCCTAGAACTCACTACAACTATCTACTTTACTCTAAGCTTCAACCTAGTCAATACCCTCCACATAAAACAGTAAATAGTAGCGTTGGTAACCTTCTTATTCGTAGATACAGACACCATATAGACACCCCAATAGTCGCCCTTCCAGCTATCTAGTTATTCTAACCAATCAACATCGTCTTTCTAATCCATTTTTCTTTTTTAAAAAAGAAGATCAAAATTGATGTCCAAGGACTTAACCACAACATAGTCTTCCGAGGGCGCATCATCCTAAGCTTGGTATTTCTCTCTAATTATACTTGAGCAACTACCTGTAAGCCTAGAGGATAAAGAGCAAGAGAGTATACAACTTATCTGCTTCGGTAATTCTTCTAGTGGTACAATGTATAGAATAGAGGTAATTGATGCCAACAATAACTTCGATAGCGCGGGGAGAGGCAAGAGGGTTGAAAATAGCCTGGAATAGAAGACTTTTGTTATTAGTGTGTTGCTTGTCGATGGTGTTTTTGGAGGAGTGCTGACCCATTGTGTAGAGAAGAGGGAAGATGCTTGGGATGCTGTAAGGGTTGAATAGAGAGGATATAGTGGTGGCGGAGAAGGTGGTTGGGAACTCTAACTTGATAGGGAAATTGTAGATTGTCTAGGTATCTTGAATGGTCATGCGAGAGAAGGCCGTCTTGTTAGTGTGTCTAAGTCTCAAGGGTGTTATATTGGTAGGGGGAAAGTGGAATTAGTTGGCGAGAAAGAGACAGAAAAAAAAGAAGAAGGCTACGGGAATGGAAGAACATGGTTGCTAGGACTTTATGATTAATTGGTTGATAATTGAGGGTGGTGGCAGTGTTAGCGTTCTTAAGCAGAAAGGTATTAGACGTTGAAGAAAAAAGAAGATACGTACCTAGGTAGATAAACAAACTTCCCTAAATCTACTGATTCCCTCTTTACTCTTTTATTATTTTGCTCTAACTCTCATCCCTATTATTATTTTTAATGTAGTTATAGAAGAGCAGCAGCGAAATCCTCCTCTAACTAATAATTGTATATAAACATTTTACTTTCGTTCCTTCTCCTTATTCTCCCCCTTTTATTTGTTTAGCCCCTAGACACAAGATCTATAGAGTCTTAGAGAAGCTATAATATAGAAAGCTATCTATTGTCCCACGCTTTCGATTATTATTCCTAGCGTCTTGTAAAACTTCCTAAAATTCTTTAACCCTCTTATTAGTGATTAGTCTTATATCCTCACCAATTTTAACTCTCTCTATCCTAGCCCTTGCCTACTCCCCCTTCAGACAAATTACCTTAACCAGCCAATTCAGAGTATTTTTTGCACTTAGATTAATTAGCCGACTAGTGATTTATTCTTATATATTCACCGCTTAAATAATTAACGATTTCCCTCCTATCCAATAGGAGTAGCAATTGCTGTATTTCTTATGCCCGCGGTAGTTTTCATCATAGATAAAGATCGCATTTCCCGCACGGTCTACTACCCAGTGGGTCTTGCCGCAATAGCACTATTAGAAATTAGTACGAGGCACCCTGGTTCTTACACAATCCCAAAATCCTCTCGGCGACATTTCCAGTTTGATTCTAGATAGCTAATAGACTAAACTTCTTGAAGTAAGAGACTAGATTCAGGTTTAATCCCTAAACCGATGCCCTAAGTGAATCTTACTAGCCCGGCATTTGGACTAGTAATGTGTATATAGATCTACGGTATATTAAGCTTGTATTAGTTATAGGCGCTGATAAAAAGTCACTGACATATAATATAACAAGGGCTTGAAGACGTATACAAAGATGGGGAAATGATAAGTTATATGTATATAGAGGGATATAGAGAGGCCAACAACTTCCTATTATGTTCACATAGCAGTAGTTGACCGCTAAGCGTCTTTCTTAGGGGTCTTTCTCTAATATACGTAGGCGATGTTTGCAGCTGCTAATAATCTCGAATGTCCGAAAGCTTGCCCTACAATCCAGCTCCTTTATATGAAGTGCCGTTAAAGTAACATCTCTCTTCTAATATTGCCAAGTGAGTGAAAAGAAACACTTTTCTTATCCGGTTCTACTAGTTATTCCAAGTATGAGACACTTCTTAATACTCCTTAAGGCAGTATATACAGCGTACATGAGTACAAGAGCATGTATAACCATTGTTTCGACTATTCTGCTTTAAATTACAGTTGCAACAGTAATAACGCTTGCGTAGTCGTGGTTCTCTTTGCACCTAATCTTTCCTCCCCTCATCTGCTATCTTCTTTTTGCTTCTCATCTCTATAAGCCGCCTTCTCCTTATCACAGAATTACAGACCAGATAAACAATGTCAAATCTCCTCTGTATTCTTGCTACACCCTTAACTCTGAACTATGCAGTGGGGCCTGTCAGCTTAGCGGACGCTAGATGAAAATATCCGGTTAATTCTCAGGTTCTACGGTTGGGAGCTCTGTTTGTTTAGGACTGTACATTAGACTTGGCTCTAATACATTTTACCCAGGAGTTCTCTAAGCTCAATGCCAGCCCCCAAAAGGATGTCCTCCTGTACCCAACTCGGCCGGAATCCACTGCATCTTCAATAACTTCGTTAGGGTAATCTCAGTCACGTGTCCTTCCATCTCCTTAATATCCCAATTAACAGACACGAGGCTCCCTCTCAGAAAGTCAGCTCTTTCTTGAGTCAAGTACAATGCCATCATCCCGGACATCCGATTGTCATCTTTTGCAAACGCCTTCAAATCTTCAGGTGTCATTGAAGTCATAGGAATGCCCGGGGCAAGAGTAAATACCCGAAGTTGCGAGTACTCGGCATCTAGATACTCTACCAGACGTTGGCTCGCAAACTTGGAGACGGAGTATGAGGAATGGCCAGGTATAATACCTCCACAGACCCCCGAGGTGACTGAAAGGAGAGCTCGGAGTTAGCATTGCCCAACTCGAAAGAAATATAAGTTCTTATGAGTTTTTTCCTCTAAAGACGTAGTCTGGGAGGAAACAGCCTTTCCAAACACCTAAAAGAGGAAACTTAGGTTCGGAGAACACCTACTGTAGATGATGGTTCCGACTGGATCAGTGGGCTTGGGCTGATGAGTGACAAAGTACTTAGACAGAAGAGCGAACCCTAGGAAGTGCGTGTTGACTACATTCGTAAAACTATCCCAGGGAATCTGGGCCAAGAGGCCATTAATAGAATCGGAGCCAGCGCTATAGAACAAGACGTCTGCGTGGCGACCGAAAGTCTCTTGAATCTGAACGAAGAGATTGTTGACCTCAGATTCAATGGTAACATCAACGGAGACGCTGACGAATTTTGCAGAGGCGTTAGAAGAAACTGCTCTGATCTCTTCTTCAACTCTGGCGAGTTGGTCTAGTTTACGACCTGCGAGAACAACAGATGCACCAGCCTGGGCCCAGACTAAGCAGGTAGCCTATGTAACGGTCAACATAGAAAGCTGCAGGTAATATGAAGCATCACATACTGCCCCGACTCCTCCGTAGGCTCCAGTGACGATGATAATCTCTCCCGTCTTAGAGTTGGAGCCCTTCGATGGCAGGATTTCGTCGTAGGGGTCACGATGGTCGTTTGTGTTAGCTGGTAAGGAATGGTGAACTGGTCGGGATTGACGGGTTGAGCCATCTCTATAAGGTTGAGGACACAAATCTGCGTTAACCTTGACGCTGTCTTGTATTGTGTTGTGTTGTGTAGAGTGAGAAGAAGAATGTAGACTTGCGTCCCGTTCAAAGACACAGTACAACCCGCCTTTTACAGAAGAGAATAGCCTGATTTTTTATTCTGAACAAGGCAGGTTGTACTATACTCGAGATTAATTTAAGCGGCCATGTAGAGCCAGCGGAGAAAAGACAGGCCGATTATGGAGGATTATTACGCTCACTTAGGCTAAAACTCTTTCTATACTAAAAATAGTATTTTATTCTTACCTCTTTTAGGGCGGTAAGTAGTAGAGCCCTAAGAATATAATATAACTTATATTTTAGAGTATTATAGTTTATAATTATAAGATATTTATTTAATTTTATTAATAGAAAAAACTTTTTAAATATTAAAAGAGTTTTATAGTATAGCTTTTTAATCTTTACTTATTTCTTAAGGTCGATGTTTAAAACCTAACAACATTTCTGCTAGAAGTGATTGAAAATCAGGGCATGCCAAACAGGAGACTAAAGCTTGAGATGTGGTCTGAATATAAGATTCGGTGTGGAAAACACACTGGTAGACGACTGAATGAATTGTTTAAGTACTCGGATGAGGAGGATTACACTTTAACAGAATGGACACCCTCCCAAGTTTTGCCAGCTAACACTCCAGCTTTACTACAGGCTCCAACCGTGGAAAGAGCCAGTATGGAATTGGTAGGTCCTTATATAATTGACATTAACGATCATAAAATCACGTCCTATATACAATATCTCGGTGGTAGGAAAGAGATAGACCAATTTGGGGACGATTTCTTTCGCTTGGTAGATAGAATAGGACGAAACTATATGTTAAATTCTCTTTGGGCCAATTTTCCTCGGTTCCAAATTCCCTAGTCTCAAGTTCTTGGTCGTCAAATTCTCGTGATCCCAATTCCCGTGATTCCAATTCCTACCTATGGTCATCACTAAATTCCCTTGGTGGCCTAAAATTCCCTTGTGGAAGTGGGCGCCTTAGATGAAACGAATACAGATTACGCGGCTTTAAGTCCTCGCAATCATTAAACCCAATCGTCTCTGATATCTCCGGATCAACTGACAATTTAAAGTGCAAAAAACAAACCGTTCACACCTCCTAATATGGGTTTCATGCTCCTCCAGGTATCTATAGCCGAGATATGTGCTATATTTGGGTGGCCATTTCTGTTAGCCCGTCGATAGTCGCAAGTGTGATTAATAAACCTTGCTTCTGCAGCTGCAAGCACCAAAAGAGGAAGGTCGCATATTGGTAGGAGACGCATAAAGAGGCACAAAGAGGCACAGTTATTGTTGGATGGCCCGATGTGGGCACACACTAGGCGGTAAATATTGTTTGCGTTAAAATCGGTAAGCATCACATGACTCTATTTAATTCGTGACGTGTTGCTCCCCTGTCTTCTTGTCTTGTATTGCTTTTACAACTAGTAGAAACAAATACATTTCTTAATAATCTTACTCTTTTAAGCTAAAGTTAGCTTAGTTTATAATAATTTATTAAAAGTATAAAGAGATCTTCTAAAAGCTTATAAAAGACTTAAGTATATTTAATAAAATTAATAATAAGTTTATATATCTTCTAAGTACTATATAATAAATTTAACTTATTCTTTTAATATAAAGTATTTAAAAAGTATTTATATAATATAAATTATAATACTTAAATCTTATATTATTATAACTTTTAGTAAGAACCTTTATATTATACTAGAATTCCCTTATTAAATATAGTATTAAGATTATCTATATCCTATATACTTTTCTATTATCTAGGTACTATACCCTTTTGCTAGTCTAGAAGTAGACATAGAATAGATAATTGTGTAACCACGTGATTGCTAAGATATACTATAATTTAGTTTGGTCTTAAAATAGATAATAATAAAAAGTGGCTTGCTGTATAGTATATTTACTTACTGGTATCGTATCGTAATGTACAGCTTGGAAATTTACCAAGACATTTGTTTAACATTAATGCCCTACCCACAAAGACCTGCCATTTTCTGGATTAGTGTGGGGTCTATCCATATTTAGTTAGCACTAAAACTTGATTTAGCCTAAACCCCTAAGCAAAGAAGCTGGGCTCTTGACATCCAACATTGAATCCTGCACCGAGCGCCATTCTACCCAATACACATAGTAGTGAGCTATCTGTTAAGTTCTCAACCTCGTCTACACACGATCGGCATGGCATCTCCCTTCGCTGCATTCGAGCCATTACTGGCGAGCTCAAAAAGGGTCTTACGAAACGTAACAACCCTTCCAGACCTTGTAGCAGCTTACCCATCTCTTAAGCAAAAGTGTCTTGCCTCCCCATCGACCCTAACAGACTCAGAACGACGTCTGCTTCTCGATCTCCCAGACGTGGACATGGAAACTACCAATATTAGCGCGGCGACAAATCTTTCACGCGCACAACTTATCGAGAAAGCCGTTTCCAATCGTGAAAGTCTCACTTCCGAAGAAATTGTAATCTTGAGAGATAGGTTCTGGACGCCTAGTTCAACCCAAGAGCATTCAAACATCTTTAATAGCTATTGCCAAATAAGCGACAAAACACACGAGGAGTTTGAAACTTCCCGCAAACTAGCTTATGCTCCTAATGAGCGGGAAGCACTTACTATTGGCGGCATGGAATTCTGGAAGCGCGCACAGGATGTTAGGAATAACGAGATGCGTGTTAAAGCCCAAGCAGCGTTGCTAGATGCTCCGGGATGGATCCAGTATTTGTATAGACAGGAAAAACCCGCGTGGGGTTTCGTATATTTCTACGATGCTGCTGCTCAAAAACTTGGTCCAGAACGACTTGACGACTTCAGCGCTCACTTGGGAGCTTTCTATCGACATGTACTTGATTGGAATGGGTCAAAATCCATTATCGATCATAAGTGGCAATTGATGTCGTCTGACTCGCCCGCTACTGCATTTGCACCAACGCAAAGCCCCGTCAGCGAGAATGACACCGACAACGAGAGCTTAACTAACTACCAAGACGGCGCTATATTTAGAAATGCTTTTCGGGAGAATCTGAGAATCCCACGGGAAAAGCTGGAACCAGAAAGCGGTATCACAGCTCGAACGTCACAGGCGGGCAAACTTGAGAATTATGTTGCTACATCGGGGATCCTCACGAACACCTTCCTTGTCTTTGACCCCATCTGTATTGATACTGTTCTTGGATCCGGAAAATGGTACGACAACATGCGAGTCTTCGCCATTGAAGCAGATTTTCCAGTAGCGGGACGGAAATATGAAGAAGGATATCAGGGTTATACGTTGGTTAGGCTCGATCAGATATTATACAATTTTTATGAGTTGAGATCGATGAAAGCGGACGAGGTCAGGATGGATAAGATATGGAAGGCGGCACAGAAGAGTCGGAATGGGGCATTTGTTAGTATGGATACAGATGAGGCTTTGAGTTATACGACTTCCTGCGCTCTCACTGGATTTACTCGTGACAGTATTCTAGGGAAAAGGCAGTACCCTCTGATGGATGCCAGACAAAAAGCAGAGGAAGATCAGTTGATTTAATGAAGTGACTATTGGGTAGAGTCGTTTCTCCTGCAAGATATATACCTTAAGCTCACGATCAAAACTGCTCGCTACTAAATAGACCTAGCTTCTAAAAAACACAACACGTTCCTTCCCATCACTTCGCAGAAAACCCTAACTGGTAGATTCTACTTGCCTAGCAATTACAAATCTAGATGCAAAAAGACATCGCCAACTATGTATCTATAAATGGGGGTTTGGGTAAACTGTACTATTTGTGGAAGCTGTTGGATTTGCCCATTTATTTCCACTATAGCTGCCATAGCTATGACTGGCGCTTGTGACTTCGAGTCATGTTCGTGAACGACCTCAGCTGGCACGCAACGCGGGCGGAGAAGGCGCGTCTCAACTTTGTAAAAGCTAACTTTAAAGAGTGTCGTGTCTACTTCTGTAGAAGATCGGCAGTTTAGAGCTTTATAAGCACAAGCGTGGATACACAGGCTTCCTCGGCTCTGTCACATGAGCTCGTGGCTCGTTCGTGTTCTGTAGCCGAGGTTGATTCGCCAGTTGCTGCGGAACACGCCGTGTAAGGTTTCCGCATTTGACCAAAACCCACGTCGGCAGTATGTCGTATAGGGACCCAGAATTACGCAGTGGGTGGATATCCCAATTTGTTAGATTATCCTGTTGGATTGTTCTCGGACTTCATTCAGATGTGCTGGAAATGGTCGACGAGCCCATTCCGGTCTGCTTCCGAGTATCCTTGAATGTGAAGGAGGTGGCGGCCAAGCTCAAGAGGGAGATTACGTTCGGCTGGTGGGTTAAGCTGTGCATAGAGTTGCTGTTCGACATCTTCAGTATCTAATTCTATGCCTCTTCTTGCTGATTTCTGCCATCTATACTACTCTCCTCCCCTTCCTCCTCTTTCTCCTCTTGTGTACTTTCCTCCCCTAGATCACTCAAGTTGCCTTGCTCGTGTATACTAAGATCCTCTGCCTCGAATGCACTAAGATCTTCTTCCTCCTCTTGTACACTTGCCTCTCCTTGATAGCCAAAGTCTTCTTCCTCCTGTACGCCTATTCTACTATCCTCGACGGTATCTGCTCGGCTATCCCGAGACTGTTGTACCGGTGGAATCGTAGTGGTCCGATGTAGAGTGTATAGGCGAAAAGGGTTGCTGCTACCTTAGGCAGGACTATTTAGGTTATTAGGGTGGTTCTGTTGCTGCCGCCAGCGCTGTGTAGCTACTACCCGGGCAGCCCTCCGAGAGCAGGGACTAAGTCTTTGTCGGGGCATAGTAAAGGGAGGGCTGGTTTAGTGGCCAGAGGATTATTAAGTCCCTAATGCTATTAGAACTACTAAACGACTAAGCTAAGAAGAGTAGAATCTCAACTACTGAATACATAAAACAGTTAGGCTTAAGTACAGAGTTATATATACCTAATATAGTCGACCATATGGGGAGAAATATATTATTACTCTAACTCTTTACGTAGCTTTATAGTCGACTCTATTTTAATCTTGCTCTCTATAATGTAGGTACGAGTAGAAGACTCCTCTCTAGGCCCCGCTCTTAATTTAAGGAGGCCCTAGGTGCTTTTAGAGAGTATTATATATGTCTGTAGTCGTATGGTCACCTGATGTTGACATTTACCCTTTTGGGATACCAACCCGAATTTCCATGAAAACCACCCTAAAGAGCCTTCTGAAAGGAGAAAAATGAACGGCCGATATCGAGGGCGCCTATCGAGGGTAGATCAAGCTGTCGAGGACCCTTGCCGACGAGAAGGGGCGCCTGGGTGGTGTCGTCGCTGCTGCCGTGGACTACCGCTTAAGCGAAGCTGGTCTCGCTTAGCCCATGGTCCGCCTCTACAGGACTAAGTAACCTTTAAGAACTAATAATAGTAGGGTTAGGGTTAACTTAGGGTAAGTGTTTTCTTATATAATACTATTATAATTTCCTTCCTATTTTATATAGAGTTAACTATAGTATAAACAGAGGTATTACTAGCTTTTATAAGGTCCCTAGTACTAAGAAGACTAGAAAATAAACTAGTATATAAGGACTAGTATCTAGGCGCTAGTATCTAGGACCCTTATCTTAGTCTTTACTTTAATTATATATAGATAGAATACTATTACTATCTAGTATTTAGGATAAGATCCTAATAGTATTATAGTTAGATAAAATTAAAGTTTATAATATCTAGTAGATTCTAAACTAGCTCTTACTTTAGAGGTAGTTTATATAAGGTCTAGATCTCTAAATCCTTAAGTCTAGTTATATAATATAGAAAGCTAGTTATCTTAAGCTATAGTACTTATTTAAACTTAGACTTTTTAAAATTATAAATAATATATATTTATTCTTTAATATTAGTCTTAATAGTCTTATAGTCCTCTTTAAGCTTAGTAAATAATTTCTCTTTAGTTTTTATTAATTTAATAATATTAAATATAGATCTATTACTACTCTTTTAGTTTAAACTATCTATTACTATAAAGTAATTAATTAAGTTCTTCTCTATAAAGTATATTTAAAGTTTATACTCCTACTATAGTAGATTACTTTTATAGTCTTTAGTCTTAAGATTATAAACTATATAAATATACTCTTATATTCTAAAATAGTATTATATAGAGAAATTATACTCTAGCTAGAGGTAAAAGAACCTATTATAACTTACTAAATACTTAATTAATAGATACTTATCTCTTACTTAAGGTTTATACTCCTAGAGCTCCTTTATAATATATAGGTTATAGTTATTAAGTAATTAGATAATAGTCTTAAGTATATCCCTAGTAAGTTAGTATAGCTTAGTATAGAGGTATTACTCTTAACTATAATAGCTAGAGATAATATAAGAGTAGTAGAGGTAGTAGACGATAGCCTAGTAGATAGGGTTATAGGAAAATATTATAAGGTTTAATATTTAGGGGTATTTAGAAGAGAGAAACAATAAAGGGAGAGGCAGGGGGAAAATTATAATTTTACTAAAAATAATTTCACTAGAAGCCTACTTACTTAGCTACGCCCGGACCAATCAGCCTGTGGGGATTTCATAATTTCGGCGAAAAAGGGTGCTGGCATAAGAGGTAGGCCCTAATACCAGTCAACAGTCTATACTATACTATCCTTTTATTATAAAACTAATATTATAGCTCCTACTTTATTCTCCTTTCTGTGGTTGTTTATTCTGTTGGTGACTCGCAAGCCAGTGTAAATCCCTCTCCGTAGAGGTCCTCAAACTTCGAATCTTCGCTGCTCTCCTTATCCCTATCCTTTCTTGCTATAGCCTTCTTTTCACTCGCCTTTGCCTTCTCAACCTCGCATGTAGCTAATGTCATTTTTAGCATGTCCCGCATCACCTGCTGAATCGTCTCGTTGCTCATATAGCCGCCAACCTGCCTCGACCATTCTCCCATGCCTTCGTTCGTGCCGTGGATCGGTTTTCCGTTCGCCGAAACCATCACCTGAATTGTATTGCCCGTTGCGCGGTTCTGAATAACGCTGACGGTTTCCTCCAATTTCCGTCCTGCCTTTGTCAATATTTCCATTTGGGTGCGTGTTGACACCCACTCGCTCCTGAGTCTCGCGATTTCCGCTTCATCCCTCGCAGATGTGCCCGAGCCCGTCATCGCCTTTGCTAGTCGGTTGAAGAGATTCTTTTCATGGCTTGCCAGTTTACTGGCCATCCGTGAAATGCTCTCTGCGCACTCATCCAGCCCTTCGTTTGCAATTCTTTGGGGCACAAAATCCGTCTCACTCGCTGTGCTCGAGCCAGGGCTACGGCGCCCTGCCAGCCGAAGCTGATTGATATGCTCCAAGAGCTGCGTACAGATCTGCATATACTTCTCGGTGCTCGCTCGCTCTTCCTGTATCTGGTGAACCTCGGCTGCTGCTTTTGCTGCCTCAGGTCCAGTGCGTGCTACTGTCTGGTTAACTAGGATCTCTAGCCTGCCGTCGATCCTCTCCAGCCGATCCTCGAAGCCCGCTGTAGCTCTCTGAATCATTTGAGCATAGCCCTCGATTCTCTCATCTGTAAGTGTAGACCTTTGCCTATTCAATAAAAGAAAGAGTGTTAGGAACATAACAGTAAGCTCCGGGTAGAACAGCACTCACAGAGTGGCATCAGCGAGGGCAATATTGATCATCATCTTATACCCGGCCAACAGTCGACGAAAGCCATCGATATCTTCGCCCATATATCGAAGCTTTGCCCAGCTTAGGAGTCTTGCGCGCTTGCCTCCAGAGAGCGACGCAAGTTTGTCAATCTCGTCATTGAACTCCTGACACACCTGGCCGCATCGCTGGAGGGGAAACTCTAGCGCCGACAGGTCTAGGGCAGTCGATAAGGCAATGGTCTTGTTGATCGAGCCCAGCACGCTGTTCAAGGCGCCGTTTTCCTCCAGCAGATCTAGTACGGTCTGCTGATGCGACTGGTAGCTCTTGATAGTGTTGTACAGGGTTGTACCTGCTTGGAAAGCGACAGTAGCGAGCCCTGCCACCCCTGAAGCTATACCGATGGGTTCTGCCATTATAAAGTCTGGCAGGTAGTAATAGAGAGGCTCAATAATAACAATAGCAAAGGAGTAGATGATAAAGTAGTAGATGATAAAGTAGTAGATGACAAAGTAGTAGAATGGGTATAGGGAAGAGCAGAAGTAAGAAGGACGATACCCAGAGACATATAATCAATTTAAATAGCTGGTAGTCGTCGGGCAGCTAAGCAATGCTACGGCTCTATGGGAGCCTTGCAGCTGCTTGGTCAGTTCCGTTAGCCGCTCAGCCTACTGCCGTTTCAGTGGTGCCTCGTGATGCATGCAGACTGGTGTTGGCGCCAATTTAGAGCGATCGACGGTACCTGCAGTAGTTAGCCGCCGGCGTCTCGCCCATATTCGCAGCATGTGGCATAGCCACCAGCTACCCCTCGACTTTCCGATTGATTGGACGGCAAAGAACGATGGATGTGGGCTAGCCATGATAGTATTAGCACAACCAAGTACAATAAGTCAACCTAAAATTACAGTAAGTTGTAACTCAATTGATACTGATTGATTGATTGATTGATTTTCTCACAATAGCCGCTATGCCGGGAAGGGTAAAGTCAGCTGGCAGCCGACGCGTGCTGGTATTGGCCAGCACGCCCCACTTCACCATGGTCTTAGGGACCATGGCCAGCGGCCCCCCCGCTTCACACCTACCGAAACCCGAGCTTCCCTTCTCTTAACTTTCCGACTCCGATTACCAACTCCGACTCCCAACTATATGCAACTACCCTTCCATGTAATCAGCACATGACTTCGCGTTATGTTCGTGAACGACCTTGGCTGGCACGCAACACGGGCGGAGAAAGTACGTCTCAACCTTGCGAAGCTAACTAACTTTAAAGAGCAGGGCTTGTGTCGTTAATGACTTAATGCAAATGAATGAATTATGTCGTGTCTACTTTAGAAGATCGGCAGTTACGGCGGCAGACCAACGTTTAGGGCTTCCATAAGCATAGACACGGATATTAATACGCCCCGTCACATGAGCTCGCGACTCCTTCGTGTTCTTTGGTTTACCGCCGCGTTGCTCGTAGAATAAGATTTACGCATTGACCTGACTAACAGGATGTTGCTACTGTACGAAACACCGCAACTTGGCGACTTGGCATAGAGAAGAATTAGGGTAAGTAATGTGTCACAAAAGAATACTTGCTTAACTTTCATTGCAGCTTGAGCAGTGGGGCAAGGTTAGAGAAGATATACTGTATGATGCTGGGAGAAGACTTGATCCTAGCATGCCAAGTAAAAGTGGCTGCAATAAGGTATACAGAACGGTAACTAGTTAGGTACCTGGGCGTCATTCATGGGGACATTTATGAGTCATCTCGAAATCTTATTTTCACATTTGTTTACTATGCACCGCGTTATGGGTATGCCTGTAATAGAGCATAGACACACAGGTTTCTTAACATTATAACTTAGTCCATATTCCACTTGCACAACCAAATAATCAACACAAAGAAGTTGCTACTCCTGAATTCAATCTTACCAGACTCTCATTTGTTCTCCCCCATTAAAAAATTTCTTACCCAAATCTTCGACAATGTTCAATCCTGACGACTTATCTCGTTTCGCCAACCCCACTATCCTAACCACCCCCTACAAAACCGTTCTAGGCCACCAGATTACAACAGATATTCTCATCCCCTCAAACTTGACCAGCAAGTCCTCCTCTATCCCAACTAAAGGTTCACTTCCTCGCCCAATCCTCCTTCGATTTCATGGTGGGGGCCTAGTCGGAGCCTCAAGCCTCTTCCCAGATTTCTTCGCCCCGTGGCATTTAGAGCTCGCATCACGTCACTCAGCAATCATCAATTCTCCTAATTATCGACTTCTCCCTGAATCTTCAGTTGATGAAATTCTCTCTGATATCGAAGATTTGTGGGTATGGGTACATCAAGAAATGAGGACTTTTATTGAGATTGAAACAAAAGGCTCTGTGAGCGTTGATACATCTCGTATCATAACCGCCGGTGACAGTGCAGGGGGCTATCTTAGCCTAATGCTAGGTCTCAGCCATGCAGACGAGATAAAAGCTGTCATGGTATCATATCCAATGGTAGATCTAAAGAGTCGCCATTTCACCGAGTCGTTTGAGAAACCCATGTTTGGTCTTCCTCAGCTTCCACATAGCTTGATTACCGATCACCTTCTAAGGTTGCGTAATGCGGAGATTCCTGCGATTATATCGTCGGATCAGAAAGGAGAGCGGGCTGAGTTGATGTTTGCGTATGCTCAGCATGGAACTTTCAAGGACCATTTCCCTCAAGAGAGGCGAGAGTTCTTTCCTTTGGATAGGCTGGAAGATGGCGCTAGATTTCCACGTGGAGGTGTGTTTCTTTGGCATGGAAAGGGGGATACGGTTGTGCCGGTTGAGGGTAGCGTCAAGTTGAAGGAGAAGGTTACAGAGGTGGATCCAGGCTTGATGTTTCGGTTGGCTTTGGAAGAAGGCGACCACGGATTTGATGCGAAGTCGAAAATTGATGACGGACGGATGGCAGAAGGGTTGAAGGATATTGTGAAGGTGTGGTTGGCGTGAGAGAATTTGGCACAGGGACTAAGAACATTAGAAATGAAAATTTATGAAGTTTATACTGATATTTTCGCTCATGATTGTTCTCAATTCGATTTTCTACACCGACTGATGTTCAGATACAGTGTTCTTAGTAGCAATGGGATCGAAGTTTAAATAACACAAACATAATTAAAGTTTTATTTATAGTTTAAAGTATATATAAATATATATTTTCTAATATAAAAGTTAATATATAAGATCTTTATTTAGTTCTTGTATAATTTTATATAAATACAATTTCTCTTACTACTTAGTATTTAAGCTTAAATACTAATAACCTCTTAGTTAAGCTTATATTAAACATAAAATATAAAGAATTATTAACTATTACACTTAGACCTAGTAATATTATAAATAGTAACTTAGGGCTTAGAGAAATCCTTTTATTTTTATAACTATAGGCTACATACCCTAAAAGATTAAAAAGTTAAAGAGAAAAAAGACAAGCTCTATAAGTATTCCTTAGATAGGTTATATACCTTCTATTTTTTAATAGGCTTTAGACCCAATAAATATAAGCCTTATAGACCTTATAATTTCCAGGGGCGCCTCGGTACTTTAATAAGCTTAGGCTACTACAAAGGTACTTGGCATATGAACTAAAGGATCTACTAAACGTTTATTCGTAATTTCCTATGAAATTAGCCCTATTTTATATTAGTCGGATTTAAATTCCAACTGATCTGAAAGCGTCTAATTAGTTGATTTCAGCTATTATATGCTCTGAGAATTAACGTCTGACGTCTGAAAATTTGTACCAAACAGGCCCTTAAACAGAGCATCTTCTTCGGGTTCACTCGAGAGAGGATCCGCCCCAGATACGAATCCTGCGCCTTGGTTGAATAGGGACGTTATCATGCTGCCTGCAAATGCGTCTAGATCACCTGAATGATTATGCTGCTCGGTTCGGCGCAGGACAGATGAATTGAATAGGATACACGATGTGCGGAACTACGCGACCGAATGCGGGATCTCTACGGGCCGCCTGTTACAGTAGTCGGGCGCCATAGAATGAAATGGTCGAGGAGTACGACCAGCTCGGCAAGCAGATCATCAGCATTAAGAAGAGCAACAAGGACGCCCTCACCGTCGTCTACAGGAAAAAAGTGCTTCTTCATCATGCAGTCTCCAGAAAATGAGAAGCGGGGTAAATCCAGTGAAAACAGACGTTTGAACATCTGCACATGCAAGCTGGGTACAGCAGCTGAATCTATCATGCAGCGGCTGGATTGATGCCAGCCAAGACATCTTGAACGAGGCTACCGTTTGCGGCTTTGTCGCCGCAAACCACTTTCTCTGCGCCAGTCAGCCCTTTCATTGGCCCACCATCAAATAAATTACGAATGACATGATCAAAGAAAATGAGAGGCTTAAAGCCGCAGCAAAAGCCCCTTCGGAATATCTATAAAAAGCTGGAGCTTTCGCAAATAGCACGTCAAAGGTAGACAGCTTCTGTGCATACTCACTACTGTTCGATTCCCTGTTAATTTCTCTACTTATCCCTCCAGCAAGGACTCTGAATTCGGGGCCAGCATGTGTTGGTGGAGGAATCGCTATGACCCGACAGGGAGTACAACATATAATACTTTCTTTCCTTTAGGGATTCCGGGGCCCGACATGGGTGGGCCATTCGAACTATTCCTAAAAGATGTAAAGAATCTACTCTCAAGGATACTGCTCCTCTTCTTTATACTATGTCCTCCTTGTACAACACGACAAGTCAACGAGCTCTATATTTTCGACTGGACTGTATTTGCGCTCATATGGTTTGGTATCTGGAGCGTGCTTCAGGCTCCTTTCATCGTTATCATCTTTGTAGCGTTGATTATTGCTGTTATCATTATCGGCTTTCTTACTTGGATACATTCTTTTCTTCTCTGGAAGATCCTTCAAGGGCCTTCTCTGCAAGTCTACCCAAGAAACCTTCCTGCGGGCACACTTGGCAACCAACGGTGGATTTATATCAACGGGGTGGCGACCGGTAAGACTATTCTCCACCAGAATCTTAAACTCCTGTACAGAATATTCGGCTCGCCAGCCGTTAGTCGCCCCATCCTCGGCATCAACAATCGTACCTATGGCTTCCTAGGCGATATCATCGAATGTATTCTCCAACGGTCCTTCGGCTTCCAAACCAGTGAGACTCGCCTGGCCATTCCAATCCTGAGGGATTACCTTCGAAGGTCAGATATAGACCGAGTAATCCTCATTGCTCATAGTCAAGGTGGCATCATCGCTTCTCACATCTTAGACGGTCTATACACCAACCTGTCATGGCCCGATCTTCGAAAACTTGAAGTGTACACCTTCGGCAATGCCGCATTACACTTCCATAATCCATTTAACCAGACAACGAATCCACTTAACCAGATAACGAACATTTACGCCATCAAACACATCGAACACTACTGCAATGAACGCGACCTAGTATGTTCATGGGGCGCTTTATCTTCATCTTCAACTCCAAATCCAGCCACACCAACGGGCCAGTTTTATGGCAAAGTGTTCGTGTCCCAGGGAGCGACAGGACATTTGCTGAACCAACATTACTTGTCCAAAATGTTTCCTATCTCGCCCACTCCGCCAGGGCCGACCCATTTTTTAAATCGACCTGCGATAGTCGACCCGGTGAATAGAAACAAGTATTGGGTGCCTGGGACTGGGTTTACCATTCCTCCTGGGTCAGTCCCCCAGACGGTAGGGGCTATCAGTCGGTTGAATCTGTACCGCAATGGGCTTACGCCACCTTGAGCGGGTTGGTTTCGGTGGTGGTGGTGGTCTTCCTTTTTTTTCTTTTTCTTTGTTAAGTAGCTGTTAAAAGTCATGGAGGTGCTTAGTGGGATATTTTGGAATATCTCAGTTCTTTCAAGGGTTTATTGGGTAATTGGCGGCTGCCTGAGCCTGAATGAGGCGAGTTTGAGAATAGAATTCGTGTGATTTCCTTACGAAGTTAGCCATTACAGACACACAAGTCTTCTTTTCCTCCCGGAAAATCCTAGGTTTAGTCTCGAAACGTTTCAATCTTGTAACCTCGGCATCCAAATCAGTCTTTGCACCTGTTTCTCGGCATCCAGGTTCGTTACTGTCGTCTCCAGCCTCTCCTTCATCTGCGTAAGGTTACACAGAAGTGTATAGGGTGCTATTACATACTTCTTCTATACCAAACTATATATAGTTTTCATCCTAGTATCGTTCTTCATCGAAGGTTATAGGGAAAACATAACAATTTTCCTCTATCTTTAGTCTGTGCTCCTTTCTTTTCATTGATGATAGAAAAATGTAGGTGATACTGTTAAGACCAAGGGATTTCCACACTTATATTATATTCGCCGCTGATCCAGATACGGGATTCCAACGATGTCTTGAGTATTTTTTTTTTTTCATGTGGGTATTTAGGGTTAACGTGACTCTAGTCGTCGACTAGAGTGTGCACTATGTGGGTACCGGATTTGTCGTTGCATTATTCGCGTTATCTGGCCCCTATTCCTTACTACGATATGTGCCGGATGGGATGCCACACAGCGTTTCTGGTTTGGGAGTATTTTCACATCTTGTTGTCTATATATTGATGTGTCATGAGCTTGCTACGGTCGAGGCAGCCTGCGCTATCGCCGTCCCCCTATGGACGAGGGTTCGGTTGACTAATAGTGATTCTAGAGTTAAGGGGATATCTCAGTTGAATGCCATTTGTGGAGAGGTTTGATGGATAAGATAGAGTGCCATTTGTGGCAAGGTTGGATGCTGTTTCTGGACGAGATTAAATACTGTTTGTGAAGTCAAATGCCGCTTCTGGATGAGGTCAAAAACAGTGCACATCATCCAGAAGGCTTGATTCTAAAGTGGGGATAGTGCGACGATCTAGCTCCTCCCGTACAGTAGTAGCAAGAAGTGGATTAGCGCAACAGTTAGAATTAGAGCTAGCGCCTAGATTGAATTACAAAATAGGCTCTAAAAAGGTTGTATAATTGAGCCAAAAAGGAACAAAAAGCTGGTGTCAAAATTAGAGGAAGATCTAAAATCGGAGTCACCCACCCTTAAACCTAAACGATACTAAAAAAAAAAAGAAGCCTCCGATTATAGCCCTTCCTCTAATTCTAGCATCTCGATTCGACCTTTGTTTACTTCACTTTTGGCTTCTTATTTGATCGGATGTGGCTCGATTCTACCAATTTTTTGACCAATTTTTGTATTTCATTCTCTTATCTGGCTGTTATGCCAGAAGCTGCATCGTTGCACGGGCACTTCCGCATCCGGCTCTGTGGAGGCTCAGAGTGACCACTAATGCTTTTTGACCTCGTCTAGGAAACGGCGTATAACGTCTCTACAAATAGCATTTTTTCACGTCTAGAAACGGCATTCACCTAAGGTAACCCTGACACCGAGATCTAATTATAAACATAACTTCCTAGACTTATAAACCAGAATCACATGTGTAGCTGGCGCTTATTAGTTATATATATAGACGTCTAATAGTTATTCAAGTTTAACTAGTGGCTATGGGGTTTAAATGGGTTTAGACACTTTTAGGCACAAATTACTACTATTCTATTAGACCATCTGAAAGTATCTGAAAACATTCGTCTAGTATTTTTCGTATAGGATGTCCTACCAAACGCTCAGTTCGAAATGTAGGCCCGTGCCTCTATATGGTCTGAAGACCAACGACGTCTGAAATGTTGTACCAAATAGGCCTTAATAGCCTAGCAATTTTGGATCCTGTTGATTGGTGAGATTCTTCCCCAACTGTTTTCTAAGACAATATACCTGATTTGCCTTTATCATCTAACGTTTGTCAATTGTAGGACTACGAATCATCCCGAGTTTATGGAAAGTCTAGGGTTTATACCCCAGTTTAACAAGTCTGACTATCAATCATTTTTAGTCGATAGTTCTATCTATCTATCTATATGAAATTAACCTACTAATTCTGCAGTGTCTCGTTGGGAAAACTTTACAAGACTCTCGTATCCTACGTATGATGATTATCATTATCGCTTTAAAGGTAGAAGTTACGATCTCCAATGGGCCAGCAATCTATTATCTTGTCTGATCGACTCCGTCTGGTAATCACTTCTGAAGGACATGGAACACTCGAGTAGATTCTGGAACCAAAAGTTCAACTAAGCATACAAAAACCAGCTATCTGAGTTGTACAAGACTGAAGGTTGGGTAAAAGCAGCGTCAATACTTCTCCAAAGCTTTCCGAACGAGTTGTTCTGCGTCTTTGACCTTAAATGCACTACTTGGCAACTCCAACCAAAGAACTTGTTGTGCAACCCCTTGATAGATCATCGACTCCGTTCCAGGCATCACCTTCCAATTATTTTCCTCCGCCAGGTCAAAGAAGGCCGTTTTGGGCGGGTGATAGCACATTTCTAGCACTAGCCCTTTTGGCTCCTTCTCCAGAAAGGTCCTCGCAATATCCCTTGCCAAAATCTCTCCTGGCTCCTTTGGTGGAAAGTCCGGCACCGTGCCCACGACTAGAGCGGGGGACTCCATAGCTTTCGCTTGCTCAACGGTTTCAACGTGCACCAGTATGCCTGTAAACTCGGGACACGCCTCAAAACTGGTTATAATATCGGTCACTTCCTCACGGAGCCGATTAACCATATAGATTTTGGACGCACCCATCCATTTCCATAGTGTATACACGCTGCTGCGACATGCGCCGCCGCCACCAATTATCAGCGCGGGGCGCCCAGAGCAGCGGGCAAGAATGTCTGGATAATTTTGTAGGAACGCTTCGCGGATGCCGATACAATCCGTGTTAGTCCCGATACACCTCGTTTTCCCACCGCTATCTCTCCGCTTGAACACGGTGTTTATGGCGCCGATGATCTTGGCTTCCTCCGTGACATCGTCAACTTCAGACATAAAGGTGACTTTATGCGGCATTGTAACTGCAGAGCCGATGCATTCTGAGCTGCGAAGCTTGGGTAGGAAGTCAGTTTTGTCTTTGGATTCCACAAGTGTGAATTTCCATGGGATTTCGAGCCGCTGAAGAGGGATGAGTGCAGAATCGGTGCGAGGGAGTGTGCAATTGGATAACCGAAAAGATAGGCATGGCGGGGAGCCTGTCGGTCGGCAGGTGAGTCGAACATAGAGGAGCCATATAGGAAAGATTGGGCGAGGGTGTCCGCCTGCGAAGCTCCATTCGAGGCTGTTGACATTTCGAAGATTGAGGATTGCGACTTGCTTTTGAATAATTATAGAAGTCGTCAAGAGACGAGATGCACGAAATAGGGAGAAATAAGAGATTGCACTTCCTCAGCAGTCAAGTAGTACTTGATATTATGATGACCTAGCTACTGTAGCCAGAGATCGGAAGACAGTTTCTGCCTCATAATGGATCAGTGTTGCAACGACACCGCCAAAGTCACTTGGGGGGATATATTTAACGAACGTTCGGCTGTTGTCGTTTCCGGGATACTCGTAGCGACTCCGCCCGCCTTGCGGAAATAACTTCATCCACCAGGTCTTCCACTCTCAACTCTCAAGCATCTTTTTGACTGAAATTACTTGATTTGTGCTAGGTACTCGTAAGAATCTGGGGAAGACTCAATTTCCCCACAAAACACCCCCGGACTCTCCCCACAGTCGAGCACTAGATCACGACTCGGTCTATACAGTACTGTACATAAAAGATCAGTCTCTTCCTCTCCTCTTATTCTTCTACCATATCCCCGACTTGAACTCCCTTCTCATAGCCATACTTGCTAGTCATCTTTCCATCTTTACTTGACCCTGTTCAATAATCCCCGTTGGCAACCATGAAGGCCCTCTTCGCGCCACACGATGACTCGGCCAACCCAGCCCCTGTAGAAGTCTATAACTGGCGCATGTACTTCCTCGCTTGCTCGGCCGCCATGGGTTCTGCTATGTTTGGTTACGACTCCGCCTTCATCGGCGGTACGCTCTCACTGCCCGCCTTCAAGTCCAGGTTCGGTCTAAAGGGCACGAATGCGAAGCAATTGGCGCAGCTAAGTGCTAATATCGTCAGCACCTTCCAGGCCGGATGTTTCTTTGGCGCAATTTTGGTCTACTACTTCACCGAGAGATTTGGTCGAAGATTCGTTCTGATGGCTTGTGGTGCCATCTTCAATGTCGGCGCTATTGTTCAGCTATCCTCCCATGGTACCCTGGGCGCACTCTATGCTGGTCGTGCACTTACTGGTGAGTTCGTCCACTGCTGTCTTACCTTGCAAAGAGATGAAGCTAATGTTCTCGTTAGGCCTCGCCGTTGGCGCATCCTCACTAATCGTTCCGGTATACATCTCGGAATGCTCACCACCAGCTATCCGCGGTCGACTAATCGGCATATTTGAATGTTTCTTGCAATTCTTCCAAGTAATCGGTTTCTGGATCAACTACGGCGTAAACTTGCATATCTCAGGAGAATCGGACGCACAATGGCAAATCCCATTTGGGTTCCAACTTTTTCCAGCCACGCTCCTCATTATCCTTATGGTATTCCAACCTGAATCTCCACGCTGGCAGATCAAATCTGGAAAGACCGAACAGGCGTATACCGGACTCGCTAGACTGCGCAACCTTCCACGCAACCACGAGTATCTCACCTGGGAAGTCAATATGGTACAGCAGCAGATCGAACATGAGAATATGGCTGGAGCAGACAAGTCTCTGATTGCCAAGCTCAAGGAAGTCTTCTCAGCGGGCAACCGGAATCGCCTCTTCCTCGGGATAAGTCTTATGATGCTTCAGAACCTTTCCGGCATCAACGCCCTGAACTACTATTCTCCCTCAATCTTCAAATCGATTGGCTTCACCGGTACAACTGTTGGCCTGCTGGCTACTGGCATTTTTGGTCTCGTCAAGGCTTTCGCCACCCTCATATTCATGATGTTCGGTATCGACCGTCTTGGCCGGCGTCGCGCACTGCTGATTGGGTCTGTCGGAGCCCTCGTGGCGATGTACTACCTTGGAATTTACTCGCAATTATCTCACTCGTTCACGTCCCCATCCACCCACAAGAATGGAGGATCATATATTGCCATCCTCATGATCTATGTTTTTGCAGTATTCTACGCCATTTCGTGGAATGGCATTCCCTGGGTTTACTGGTGAGCCTCCTAACTATCCCACTCGCTGTCCACCTACTGACGACTCTTTCTGTTGTAGTGCTGAGATCTTCCCGACGGGTATCCGCTCCGTTTGCCTTGTTTTCACAACATGCACGCAATGGCTAGGCCAATTCACCATTGTCTACTCCACTCCGTACATGATGACAGACATCAAATATGGGACTTTTTATCTCTTTGGATGTTCCTTGGTCGTTGCCGCCGTCGTGGTCTTCATATTCATGCCCGAGACCAAAGGATTGTCGATTGAGGAGATGGACATCTTGTTTGTCCAGCAGGGTCTTGCCCGTAACACAAGGAAGAAGACCGATGTCATCATTGCTCAGAATGCTGCCGATGGTGTTGCGGCAATGGTCAGAGACGATGAGAAACCGAACGAAGTCCAGGTGGAGGAGATGTGAGGAATGGTGAGAATAGATGTTGTATTTGACGTGCAGGATTTTGTGTCTATAATTTATTCTGCTGTAATTACTGTGACCAATAGCCTCGAGAGTGATAGGCGTCGAAATGAGCTACTTCCACTTAATCGTACTTCTTAATCGACTATACTTTATCGTGTCTTCTTTATGGTCCCCTTGCCCTAACAAGACGCGACGGACTCAGAAATAGCTTTTTCCGTGTCCAATCTCACTCTGTTGACAGTAAAAGTGACATGTTCACGGACACTTGATAGGTTTTAATACTTTCTGGAATTTCCTGCTGTAATTTGTTTAATCAACATCAGGGACAGGTAGGCCGTAAACAACCTTTATCTTGCGGATCTGCCTCGCAATGTCCTTCTCAACCTTCCTCTCGGAGCTTGGCTATCTCCTATTCCGCTAGGAGAACGAAGTCGTAAGTCAGCAGCCGTGTTGATGGAGGTATCCCGTACTTCTCTGTCAAACCTTCGACGTTGGGAACGGTCTTCAGGTCCACGATAAAGTACTCCTTGACGCCAAATACGGCATCTGATGACTCGTACGGGTCGCTACGGAGACACAGTGCACTCGCTAGTGGACGCAGTCATATAGATTATTATAGAATATGTCATTACACATCTCCTCTTACTAACACATCCAATTGCCGTTCTTTTCGTTCATCTGTCTCGGTTCCACTCAGATTCAAACCTGTTACCCAAACTTCCTCATTATGTCCACCACCATCAAAGATTCCGGGGAGCCCAAAACGCTACATCTTGTCGGCATCGGCGTCAAACACTCGATCGCACCGCCGATGCACAACTTCGTTGCAGAGTCGCCGGGACTACCATGGATTTTCCATAGTACCGAGTGCGCTAAAGTCGAGGAAGCATTGGCCCAGAGACTGGTGGTGACAATGCCATACAAGGTCAGCGCCATGAAACACCTCGACCGTATTTTGCCGCCAAGTTGACTTTTTTATTGAAATCGTGAAGCCAAGCGCGGCCGAGGGAGGGCGGAAAAAATAGCAGGGTGGTAAGTGGGCATCTTTGGTGGATTTGCGTTCCAGCCGTGTTTTTGCAATCCGAGATGAAGAAGTGATCCAATCGAGGGAGAAGACAAGTTAAACATCAACCGCAAAACTAGTCGCCTTTGCCTGAGCCGAATAATGATGGCCGTGAGTAAAGTGCGGAGAATCCGAAAATGCTATAATTCAAATACAGGGTGGCTAAAAGCATCGGGTAAAAGTATAGGCTAAAAGTATAACCACTTCCAGTCTCGGTCCATCAGCGGACCGCGTATCAACCGACTATAACTCGTAAAAGACATATGGAACTAACAACTATGGGAATAAAGGTATCAACTCTTGATGGATGTAAGTATTACGATAAAACAGACTTGACCATTGTATCCATTGAATCCATTTTATCGATTTCAATATTCAAAAAGAGAAAGCAAATAAAATGTTTCAGAAACTATCTTCTGAGTCAGCAGTGACTGATCTCCTAAGTCAAAATTACGCGTTAGGCAAACAGTCATTCATCATTCCACTTACTTTCCCCGATCTTAGTCCTGCAGTTCACCTTTTAGAGCGCATTAGCTATGGCGGAGACTGCTGGGAAGTACGCTGCGATCTTCTATCTCCATCCAAGGATCCTTTGGGTACGACTAATCTGCCAAGTTTAACGTTCGTGGCAGAGCAAATCGATCTCTTGCAGCATTATTCTAAGCTACCGGTGCTGTTTACTATCCGGACATTGTCACAGGGTGGCAAATTCCCAGATCATGCAGATAAGGAAGCGCTGGAGCTCATGTTGCTTGCTATAGAGAAAGGTTGCGAGTATATTGATGTCGAGATTGAGTGGCCTTCGAGTCTAATCCAGACGGTATCTAAGGGGAAGAAAAATGCGAAGATTGTTGGGTCATATCACTCCTGGACTGGCAATGTCAGATGGACAAGTCAAATTCTGAAGGAGAAGTACGCATTGACAGATAGCTTCAGTGGTAAGTTGTTTGTCTCTGACCCTATCTATAGTCTATTGATGTACTACAGATATCATAAAACTCAGCATTCTCTCTAAAGATCTATACGATTGCTTTGAGCTCGGTCTTTTCGTTCGAGACCACAACTCACGGAGCACAAAGCCACTACTCGCTGTAGGCATGGGTGCCAACGGCCAACTTTCGCGCATCACGTCTCCAATTTCGCTCGTAACGCACAGCTTAATTCCGTTCCCTTCTGCGCCGGGGCAACTCACCATGTCTGAAGTGCATCGTGCACGGCATTTGATGGGGCAGTTGCCGAAAAAGGATTTTTTCGGACTAGGCGATACCAAATGCCGAGAGGTGATGTTCCAAACTGGGTTTGAAGAGATTGGCTTTCAATATCGATATCATGTTGAGGAGAGCGATGTCACGGAGGCTAGACTAGCGACACTAATGAGCCAAACGACATTTGGCGGCGCGAGCTTTTGCCCAACCGCAAACTTAAATGGCATGGTGGATCGAATGTCTAGCTTAGCGAAAGCCAGTGGCAAAATAGACACGGTTGCTGAGCTGACGAACGAAGATGGACTAAAGTTCAGATTTGGTGAGAACACGCAGTGCATTGCGTATCAGCGCTGCCTTAAAAGATGGTCCAAATCCAGCTCCGGCCAGGCAGTTATCATCATTTTAGCTTCGGGATCGGCTACCTGTTCTGCCTCTACGGCCCTCGAGAGCCTAGGTCTCCAAGGGGCTATTATCAGCTCCTTAAAAGAACTTGGGACTCTGAAAGGCGTGGCTGCTGGTCTGCTGATTCAGAGCTCGAGGGAGGAGCATTTGGTGCAGGAGGATGTTCCTGCAGGATGGAGTGTGGTTACATGGCAAGAACTTCAGTTAGAACAGGTCTATGCCCAGTTTTCGCTGTGGACAGGGAGACCCGCACCGGAGATAGTGATATCTGAGATAAAAAAGTAAGACTAAACGACGACTTTATGCTTAATGATAGACTATAGATATATATAGTAGTAGAGCATTATTGTTCTATAATAGGATTATATAATATTAATTACTAAGTATATAAATATATTCTCTAGTATATATAATTAAACACTTGTAACCTAATATAATATATATAATAAAAACTTATATATTTTTTACATAATTTTTATATAATCTTTTTAGATTATATTAATATTTATTTTTAAACTAATATTAAAAATAAAATATTGTTCTTATTAGGAGACTACTTTGCACCCCAGCGAGATAAATTCTACCGTTAGCTTGATTACAACTTTGGTCAATGTGTATACGACCCAACGCGGTTCCTGATCTCTTATATCTATTGTGACTGCGGCTACGACGGTAACTACTACACTTATTACTCCGATAGTGTATCTGCTCTATCCAGCCTAGACTGAACCGTATTGGAAGGAGTATTGCACATTGAATAGGGGCCCGGTTGACTAGTGGGGCGTTGGAAAGTTTAGTTTTACACCGATATACACGAATTGTGTTATCGAATTTTGGCCTATACGGCACTCTTTTTTTGCTATAATACCTCTCTAGGATACTATTTCTTTAATAATAAATTAACTACGAATTTAAAAAGCTTAAAATTAAAATATATTATTACTTATACAGCTATATTCCTTCCTACAAAGTATTATAGAAAAATTCCTAAAATGAAAAGATTTTGAATTTCGAATTATAAGTGTTATAGTAGGAAAGAGTGCGTATAAGCCAAAAATCAATAACACAATTCGTGTATATCGGTGTATCCCTGCAAATGTCCAGGCCAGAGCTTTGAAACTCCCAGCCGAGCTGCATCCCGATTTAAGAAGGCGCTGAAGACTTTGGTGTACTATATGAGTCAGCTGGTGCAATCTAAACTAGTGAACTCGTGGAGCAAAAAAAAAAATCGGGCGGGTGCGGTTGCCCTCACCTCATACAATAAACATGCAGCTCGAATCCCAATTTGAGAGGCTTGCGCCAGAAATTCTCTTACCTATTTTGACTTACCTACCAGATCTTGAGTCTCTCGACAACCTTCTCAAAGCATCACCAGCTGCATTTCATCTTTTTGATATCCATGGTGCTGAAATCTTCGAGACAGTCTTGTCGTCATCCAGTGTTACTCATAAATACACCTGCGCCCTCATTCGTATTGTCGCCTTAGTCCGATCCTCATCTCTTCCACCTCAAGTCTACGATTTAATCAGCTTTGAGAACCTTATCAGACTCGAAAGTACATCGCATCGTTATAAACCGCCGCGGTGGACACTCACCTCTTCTAAATTGTTGTCGGACGTTCCAGCCACTGTATTACGCGGGCTTCTCGTCACTTATCGGAAGATCACATGTCTTACTATAAGCTGCCTTAAGTTTTACTTGAATCGTTTCAAGCCCTTAAGACCCTCGCATCTCGTAGACAAAAAGTTTCACTTTCTGAGCGAATACTACGCTGATAATCACTATATCCCATCGTGGCAACAGAAGCCGGCGGAGAAGCCCTTTCCGGTTCAGGATATAGGTACTACTACTTGGGTCGAGGAACAACGTGTTCTCCGGGCCTTTTGGCGCGTGCAGCTCTTCCACGACCTGAAAACTGCTGTCAATGCTTCTCTTATTAATTTGCCGGGAAATGATATTAAGAGGCTAGATAGGATGACTGTAGTAGACCTGTACAATGTCCCTATACAGAAACTGTTGGGGCAAGACGAAGAGACAGGCCAAGAGCCCTACGTGTATCAACAGGGCTCACTCCTCGAACACGAGCTGATATAGTCGGTCGTTGACTACGCTAAGGAGGACAGACAGACCGTTATTGCCCCAGATTTTCTACAGACTAGGAGAGATTGGCCGACTCCTACGCCCAAGGGACAGCAAGACTTGGAGACTATCAGTGACCATTCATCATGGACTTACAGGTTCTTTTATAGAGTAACTGATGGTTCAGGATTAGAGATAGGGTCAGGGGGCGGGCATATAGTTACCGGCAGCTGTTCACCATTACATCACGTTTCATTCGAGCTTTTTCGACGTTTAGGCTTCGCTATCTGGGATGAAAAGAGAATGGCCGGGTATGAGCTTTTGGATCTATGTAGGTACGGGGATGACTCGTATTTGCTGGCTTGGAGGAGCATTCTTGGAAGGGATGAGATTGCAGCAGTAGAAAGAAAGAATCAGGAAGGATACGAGTGGGCTACGAAGTCTGAATCGGATGATACGGAATCAGATGATGAAAGCGAATGAATGTTGAGCAAATGTGAACAATGAAGGGTAAATTGATTCAGTTATGTAAGAATATATATTCAACAGTAGTGTTTCAACATTATGATACCTTGAAAAGCAATTAAGAAGGTACTACAAAGTCCTGAAAGCCTCCAAAGATTAGGAAAAAGAATTCTGCCTGCTAGAAAGGTCCATCTGCTAAAGATTTTCCTATTCACGACGCCACCCTTACTCCCCCTCCCAGGAAATGGATATACAACCCAACAGTGAGAGACTATAAGACTATAATAATGTGATTTCTTATATTACTTATATAAAAGATACTTTTTTAACTATTATCTTTTCTTTCTCTTATATTAAATATTCTTATTATTAGCTAAAAGGCTTTTTTAGTTACTCTCTAAAGGACTTTTAATATTATATTTTCTCTTATAAAAGGTATATTTAGAATTAAATTTAGCATTATAAAAAGAGTCTTCCTTTATAGTTACAGTGATATATTAAACCTCTGCCCTTTTAACGCTTAGGCCACCCCATTAAAATAATTTAATTAATTAATTGTCGAAAATACAATAGAACTAGTAACAACACTATTCAAGCCCTCTAAGGGCTAATACTATAGAGGCTAAGGGTTGTATAGTCTAGAAAGAGTTATATTATATATAAATTACTATATAATTGTCTTGCCTTATACCCTTACTCTCCTCTGCCTTAACCTTACCTTACCTTACAATTGTCTAAACTCCTACCTTATATACCTTTGATTCAGGCCACGAAATGGACTATATAGGGCTTCGAAATAGGCTCTAAATTCGATGTATTATTAGCTTAGTCTAGACAATAGAGTTATACTAGTATCTATAGTTTAGAGGTTAGTTAGTTCTACTTAATAGCTTTAATTTAAGCTACTTATAATAAGATTTAGAGTGTTGGTTATTAAGTTATAATAGTCTTGAATAGTTCTATGGCGTTTTCGACAATTAATTAATTAAATTATTTTAATAGGGTGGCCTAAGCGTCAAAAGGGCAGAGGTTTAATATGTCACTGTAACTCTAACTCTAACCCTAATACTTTTTTTTATTATAATAATAAAAGTATTATACTAAATAGTCTTAGGATAACTATAATATTATTACTATAATTTAGATCTCTATATAGGTCTTTAACCTATGTTAAATGTATTACTTATAGTTAAAAGAAGGTAGAGAGGATACCTAACGTCTTCTAGACAACGTCTAGTATTATCCATCACGGATACCACTGCCCCTCTTCTAACTTAGAACTTAGTTCCCACCTTATGTCCTAGTTGTGTTGTGCAGTGTAACGACATATAGTCTAAGCAAATATATGTGCTCCTCGCAAAGGAAACTTCTCGGTCACTTCCTCGCCGAATACAACGCCGACCGTCCTGCTTTGATAAATGTCGGCCTGTAATCACGTGTTCCTAGTATATCTTCATTTCTGGTGGCCCTGGCGCCCGCCGATCCCTCCGAAATCGCAGATTAATTCCGACCATTCTGGCCCAGTATGGCACCATTTTTACGTTAATGGATCGACACCTTAAATGCCTCATTTTGTATGGATCTGGGCCCATTTTGGGTGCCTCTCCTTTAATATATAAGCCTAGGCTTCCTCCCACCTAATGGGGGCAAGCAATCAAGCCTTCATTCATGATTTTCACCATATTCTGCAGTTTCTCCATATGCCATATATTCAAGGTGATCGAGGGTTCATAATAAAGGTATAATATTATAACACTAAACTAAAATAGAACCTCCACCGCGAAGCAGCTACCCTCTCCGTATGCCTATGTCCTCCGAAGTCCCCGAAACGCTCCTGTCCTTATACGTTCATTATTAATACTCCTGATTTAACAGCTGCTTTGTACCTTGTTTTCTTCCGCCCCAGCGTCTCTTAGCAGCTGCACCACCTCTTTCTTACCATACCTTGCCGCAGCCTGTAGTGCGCTACCATACGGTCCACCTACCGCGTTAACGTCCGCCCTAGCGTTAATTAGTAGCTCTACTACCTCTTTCTTACCAGCCCTCGCCGCAGCCTGTAGTGCGCTGCCATACCGTCCACCTACCGCGTTGACGTCCGCCCCAGCGTTAATTAGTAGCTGCACCACCTCTTCCTTACCAACTACCACAGCAGCCTGTAGTGCGCTACCATACCATCTACCTACCGCATTGACGTCCGCCCCAGCGTCAATTAGCAGCTGCACCACCTCTTTCTTACCAAAAGTCACCGCAGTCAGTAGTGCGCTACCATACCATCCACCTACTGCGTTGACGGTTGCCTTCTTGCCCAGCAGGAAACTGGCAATATCCGTGTTACCCTTTTCGGCAGCAATGATCAATGGAGTCCTCCCGGCATTATCTGTCACCTCAAGCCCGGCTCCTTTCTCCACCAAGATTTGAACGGTGGACAATTTTCCATCACGAACGGCCCCGGAGAGGGCTGTGCCTCTCCTCGAGGCAATGTCAAGGTTGGCGTTCGAGCTAATCAACGATTGCACTATGGAATCGTTGCCATCCGAAGCGGCGAAACCCAGTGCCGTAGCCCCAGTGTTTGTGGTCGCGTCTACCTTAACCCCCTTACTTAGCAAAACATCGACGGTCGGTTTGTCTCCCCCCTTGGCAGCTACGATTAGTGGCGTTTCTCCAGTCTCATCTTTCGCCTCAACATCTACTTTCTTCTCCAGAAGCTGTTCAATCGCCTCTCTATGCCCCCCCCGCCGCCGCTAAGTGCAGTGCTGTTCTCTTCTGGTTATCCGTAGCATTCACATCTACACCCCCTTGTAGAAGCTGGTTGATCACCTCTCTGTGCCCCCCCGCCGCCGCCAAGTGTAGTGGCGTTTCTCCAGTCTCATCTTTCGCCTCAACATCCACTTTCTCCCCTAGAAGCTGCTCGATCGCCTCTCTATGCCCCCCCCGCCGCCGCTAAGTGCAGTGCTGTTCTCTTCTGGTTATCCGTAGCATTCACATCTACACCCCCTTGTAGAAGCTGGTTGATCACCTCTCTGTGCCCCCCCGCCGCCGCCAAGTGTAGTGCTGTTCTCTTCTGGTTTTCTGTAGCATTTACATCTGCGCCCCACTCTAGAAGCTGCTCGATCACCTCTCTATACCCCCCCACCGCTGCTAAGTGCAGTGCTGTTCTCTTCCAGTTGTCCGCAGCATTCACATCTACAGACTTTTTGAGCAAGCGGTCTACAGCTTCTTTACGATCTAGTTTTGCGGCCCAATGCAAGGGCTGCATCCCGTCACTGTCTTGCGCGTCCACTAAGGCTCCATTATCTACGAGGATCTTCACAAAGCTCGTCTTACCCATCATAGCCGCGTAGTGTAGAGGTGTCCTTTGGTACATATCTCTGTAGTCTTGACGCTTCTTAGGAAACTTGTCCTCTGGAAGTGCTCCCTTATCTAAGCCCACCACAAGGTAATGCAATGGCGTCCAGCCAAAAATATCCCCTGATTCGTTGCACGGCATGTTGGTATCCCAGATCCATTCACTCCTGCACGGAGACGCAATGTTCCTAACAATATGTTCGTGCAGTGGAGTACACCCAAATCCCTTAAAAAGATCCTCAGAGGGAAACATTTCAAGAGATTGGTCCCTCAAAGGGTTTCCGGACTCTAAGAATAATCTCCGTGCCTTACATATATGCTCGATTCTGTTAGCAGGAGCTTTCTTTCGTACTTCGTTCCACAAACTTTCCGGCAAAGCCCTTGGCTCTCTCACCATTGGGTCGGATTTGTTGGGTCTATCGTCCGGTGTATCGTCAATCCGTATGGCTGCCTGGATCACCGCAGCCATTGCTTTGCATGTAAACCGATCCGTCACGTCGTTACTAGCCATCTGGAGAAGCTCCATATATACTTTTGAAGCATCTCTCCAGCGGCCCGCAAATTCATGTTTTCGGGCTTTCTGCAAGATAAGGTCAACCATCGCCTCATTATGGAGCTTTCCCGTGTGGCTGAGCGGCGGAATGATAATCATGAAAACTTCATCAAGTGTTCCAATTCCAGTTCGCTGGACTTCTTTCCCCAGTTTTGTCAATTTAGTGTCCTCGAGCCTGCAGTAGTTCCAAGTCTTATGGTCGCGAATGTCAAAAGCATCCTTAGGGTCGAGCGTCGTCCCCTCAGCAAGCAGCCATTCCGGGATCTGCTTTGCAACTGCCCACATGAAGGCAGAAAATATGTGTTGGGCTAAGAAAGTCTTTAGCGTTGTGCTCGACTTCACTTCTAGTGCTTGCTTCTCTTCTTGTGCTGGCGTTTCATTTTGTGCTGATCCCGGGCCTTCCGGTCTTAGGCCATTGAATCCACCTACTAACAAATTATTGTCGTCCTTCTCTTTACCACTGTCTTGTCCCATAATTTCTCCGAGCCACCAGTCCAGATCCCTTCGGAGAGCTGGTGTGTTTGGACCCAACACGTGACGAAATCGCCTTACTATCCCATGGCTTCCCTTTCGTATCCAGTCATCATCTATTTGGCTTTCCTGTTTTTGGCTTTCCTGTTTTTCGCTTTTCTGCTCCTTTTTCAAGCCACCTCGTCGAATAGTATAGGTCCACAGAGAAAGGGCAGCCTCTATCTCCGCCGCATTGGCGCGCCAGACCTTGTTCTCGCGACGTACTGCGAATCTAATTGTCGGATCATTCTGTACATCGTCGGGGTCGTCCTGGACAACTCTTGCATCAAGAACCCAAAGAAACTCCGGATCCAAACCGTCGGTGGTGTCCGCAAAGAATGTGTTCATTACTAATTCAACTGAAATTGCAACTGAAATTGCCTCTTGGGATGCTTGCTTCCACTCAGTTAGTTCCCCCAGCCGCTGCCTAATTTTCATCGCCTTTTGTGCCTTATTTGTCCCGTTGGCATTGTTTGTTTCCATTTTTGGTTCAGGAGGTGCGGGTTGAGCAGGACGTGCATGATGTGCGGGATAAGCAGGACCAGTGAGAATTTCCCAGTAGTAGTCCTTGTTTGGATCAAGTTGTGATATGTCGCCATCCACTGCAGCTAAATTGAGAGCAAGCCAATCCATCTCATGCTCATCAAGCACTTCAGCTACCACAGGTTGTGATATTAGCTTACGCCTAATCCAGGCCCGAAACAAGGTCATGATCAAGGTTGCGATAAGCTGCGCGACTGAGCTTGCCCAGTTCATGGAGCGTAAGCCCTGAAACTGAAGAATGAAACCTGTAAAGCTAATGCCAGTCCCAAATACTGTTAGCATTTCGAAACTGATTAGCCCCCTCGACTGATGGGACGCCTCCTGTTTCGTCGGCTCATCTTTTAGTGGCTCATCTTTCAGTGGCTCAGCTTTCTTCAGCTTAGCTTTCGTCGGCTCATCTTTCGTCGACTTGTCGTGCTGAGGTTTCAGGAACTTTGGTGAACAGCGAGATGTGAGGATTTCGTGGACGTTTCCCTTGGCCCAGAGTACGTAGGACTCAAAACTCTGGTCACATACAATTTGTTTTTGCTGAAGCCACAAGATGCGGGCCGTGAAACTTTTTGAGCTTGTCAATTCGTCCCACTTAGAGCCCTTAAGCCACCTTTCCTCCGCTGTGCTTTGCTCGATGATAAACGAGCACAAGATCATTCCAAAGACTAAGATGACTGTACCGACAGCCATAACTGGGTATGCGTAGGATTGAACTGTTTTCCCGTTCTTCTTGAAACTAACGTTGAGATCTGTATATGTTATGAACGCCGAGAAGATGAGCACACCACCTTGTAACAAGATACCAGCGGCGGCGGCTAGAGTGAGTTCCCATGTCTTGCTGCCATGATGCAGGTTGAGAAGAATGTTGGGCGCCGCCTGTTCAAGCTTGTACTTGTCGGGAGTTTGGGGCACTTGAGACTTATCTTCAACCTCTTGTCCGTCCGAAGAGCCGTTAGTGCTGGACTCTTGATCGTGCTTGTCCTTGTCGGGATTCTGGCTACTAGGGTTCTGCCCTTGAGACAACTTTTGTCCGTCCGAAGAGCCGTTAGTGCCGGACTCTAGATCGTGCTTGTTTTGGGAAGAACACATTGCATTCTTCTTGATCCAAGCAGCAGGACGGATAAAGGGACCGTTATACTCTAGATCGTGCCAGTTCTTCTTGATCCAAGCAGTAAGACGGATAAAAGGGCCGTTGTACTCTAGATCAAATAGAAAGAAGATTCAAGTCATTAGCTTCTTCTTCTTGGGTTGCTAGCGAAATGAGATCACACATACTTGTGCGCTTCAAGGCTTTCAATCTCTCCGCAGCCTCCAGCGTAAATATGCCAAATGTCGACTCATCTTCCTTCAAACCTTCCAGGTATATTAGTTGCTTGACCTTTGGCCGCCCTATAGTGCGCACGACAGCCTGGCCGTTCCACAGCTCGCACACCTCATGTGAAGTAGAGGACATCAGCTCTACTTCCGGTGTTGCCCGGTTCTCGCGCGCGCGACCGATAACCGCTTTTAGCCATGATGGACCCCCAACGCGAATAGCTCCGACCATTGCCGTTAGAACGCCCAGGGGCGCCATAGCGAAGACGATGTGGTCAAGCCAATTAAAGGCCTCGCTAATAAACTGCTGCGCAAAGCGCTCGCCGAAGAGCGCTAGGAGACTATAGTATAGAGGGAGTTATATGTGTGAACGATACGTTGAACAAGAAGAAGAGGGAAGGATGGACGATTGGCTTACGGCGCAAGGTCAGTGAAGAGGTTGTTGGAGAAGTCGTCGCCACCATCGGCGACTACAACACATGTTAGGACGAAGAGAAGGATTAAGAAATATGGTGCCATTCTGATTGCAACAATTTCAAAGATGTTAACTGTATTCCAATATACTGTTTACGACAGACGCTCGAGAATCTCTCTACATAGGAGCAGAAAATGATCGTTGGAAAGATTTGAGACGTTATTAGGATATTTTCAGAAGTTTTAATAGCGCAGAGATGATCTAGCGACGGCAGCGGACCGCTCCCTGTAGATCAAGAAACCCCGCGGTGAGCAGTGATAGCTTTTGCATAATGGGGCAGTGATCGCCCGATCGGGTGGGTACAGGCTCTGCACCAAAAGGAATTTAGGGAACAATAATGCTCGTAGACCAATTGGGAGACATAACAGGCATACGCTCCAATTAATTCACAGTTATATGTGTAAGATATAGACCTTTTATATCATCTGCCATTAAGTGTTTGTTCGAACAGAGAGTTACCTCTTCTAATGATGGTCCTTTCAGCTTGATAGATGACTTCGTTGACTCTTTCTGTGGTCGTTGTCTTGAATTCTACGGGATGTTATCAAGCTGACCAGTGGTAATGCTATTATACGTTCTTTTTATTATTAGAAGAAAAGAAGAAAAAGATATCCCACACAGTATGAGTCAGATCCATAGGACTCACTGCGCTGATCACTCCCTCTAATCGTGCGCCGCAACCATAAATAATAAGGAGCATTGCTTTTTTTTTTCGCCATTTTCAGCTGAATCGCCCTCCCGCTCCTTCAGGCGGTTTGCAAGTGTGGATGGCGCCCCCACTCCCCCTGTTAACCCTCATCAACACCAAAGATCTCATATTAATTAATTGTAATATATATAGGATTACTACTTTATCTTAATAACACAATAATATGCTTTAAATTCGGGTTTAGACACAGGTACCTCAATAGTCAAAGCTCACGGCATGATGATTCCAGCACTCCGGTTCGTGGTGGCACACAAGCCACAGCCCGATTGGGCCTTTCGTTTCTGCAAGCGGAAACAGTTTTGGTATGCCTTGGCGGCGATCCTAGGATAGTGCGAAGCTGATTTGCATAGGCACATGATATTAATTAATTATAGCGGTTGTTCCTTTGATACTTGGTGCAAGACATCTCGTTGTTTTTTTTTGGGCGCCAGTTGCAACTTCCCCAGAGCGTGTCAAAGACGTCGAGCCGCGGTGGATTACAGAACAGTACAGTCCCCCTCGACGAGTCAGATCTAGAACAACTTGGACTCGGAACCGAGAACGATAGCCCTTACCAGGACGGCTCTCGAATCATTGACAACAATATGGAGTATGATCAGTCTCTCATGATCAACGGAACTATTGGCGATCAGGGATTTATTGAGCCAAAGCACGTCAGAATCTTCAACAACGTCGCCCGACAACAAGCAACTATGCTCAATGCGTCTGTATCGGAGAAGACGTAGAATAAGGATAGGGAGGATAGACTTGAAATCATCAGGACGATGGCTGCTCAGGGGACCCTCGGAAAGGAGCAAATCAGTAGGATGTTGCAGGAGCGTTCTGATTGGAAACGGATTAACCGCGTGAGAGAAGGGAGAGTCGAAAGGTCTCAAGGTGAGAAGATTTAATCCTTAACATACGGCAGCTAAGTTAGTAATTAAAAACATCCGCGAAGCAGATGCGAAAAATTCTGAGAAGTCTCTTCTTGATAGCAGTGGGCAATCTTTGGGGGAACAACGGTAATTGGGTGGCTCCTGCCTGAACTAATTCTACGATTACCAAGCACACCACCCGTCTTGGTCTACCTATACCGTTGTGGGTGTATGTTACTGTATTCCACCCCAAATAGGCGTATTGTGCAACTTTGTGGCGCTCCAGCTGAGCCCGCTGAAATGCATGTCATTATTATTTCGGAATCCTTAATTCGAACTCGGGTACACCGGAGCCTTCTCCGCGCGCGATCGCTTCAAAAAAAGAACCAAGTATAGCTCTCAGCTGAATTGATAGGGTCCAGTCCACCGTCTGGCTCGTCGGCATCAACTTTCATGCATTTCACCTCGTGGTTCGCTCGTCGCTCCGCGTACTTTTGAATATTATTTTGTCCCCATCGTTCTCCACACCGCAAATCTGCCATCGAATGCTTCCAATGGACATCCCTCGACTGACAAGCTATGCAACCCCGGCAGGTTATGGGGTGTACGGCTAGACGACTTCATCCTGTGGGAACGACGCCAGCGGCTTCAGCAATCAAAGGAACAATAGTGATAACAACCACATCCTCACTGGCAACACCATAAACCTGTGGCAATCGAGTTAGAGGGATGTTGAAGACAGCAGAAATTCCAAATTTCAGAAAATTAGTGGGCACCTAGCTATATGCGAGGGACTGCTCAATTCAATGACCGGGGGCGATTCTTAGCCTTTCGCGGCAGGACAAGGTGAGCGACACTCTAGCGCGCGCACGCTGAAGCTATATACTCAAGGATGCGATACTCACACAGTATACTAGACTCAAGGCCTAGATCTTCACTGCCAACCCCCAGTGATTCTCGCTGTCAATCAACTTATGGGCCTGCGGTCACTACGGAAAGACGGCACTCAACTGGCTATTACAACAGTCCAAGGTATGAGCGGCATATTCCATATCCACCACCGCCTTTCGAGGAGCTTGAAGAGGACAATTATAGGCTGGAACAAATGAATTCGGTCCCCGGATTACTATTCGTCATCAAGGATAAAGGATACTTGGAGCCCTACGACGATGACTCGGACTTGAAGAACGATTGGCGTAGTATATCGCAACAGAAGAGAGCACTCAACGAAGCCGTAGCCGTTTTCCGAGATCCTACACTACGCGTGGCTATCAGGGTAAGCAAAGTCCATTTACAACGGTAAATGAATTCATCAACTGACGTATTGATAGGAGCAAATCCCCGAAGACCATGTTAGAATCCTTAAAGCTACATTATAATAAAAATTTAATTAAAAATATTAAAACTTTACTAGATATTATAAGATTATTTTATATAAGACTTTTATAATATTTTTTATTCTTTAAATAAGTTATACCCTAATAAGAGATGTTACTAAATTCATCCTATTTACTAAATAAGTTATATTCTAAGTAAAAATGCTATATTATATAGTAGAACAGAGAGGAATAAATAAGCCAACCCTACACTCCATCCATCCAAGCAAAGCTAAACAAGCTCCTCCAACTCCCTCCTAATCAACCACCCTTATCCTCCAAAGTCAAAAGCCATAACACCTACAAACAACCACACAATCACAAAGATCCCTCCCTCCAAGACTCCAACCTCTCAATCAAATCTTCCTCCCAACCTAACTCCACTTTATATAGAGCTTCTTCTCTATTACAGATCACAATCCTTTTCTTCGTTTTCCTCCTCAGTCTCCCTACAGCCTCCTACATCACAATGACTATTAATTATCGTTATCAAGCCTCGTACTACACACTTCTCTTCGAGAAAGTCGTTACTTAATTTCTACCTATACTACGTGTATTTTATTTCTAAACATACTAGTTGTTAGAGGGAGTTTCTCCTTGTTGAATAATCTCTCTTGTTTCACAGATACAATTGTCAACTGGGTTATTACTGCTGGTTGTATTTATGTCTATGTTCTTCAGGGGAGGCAATGCGGAATGAGTATAGGCAAGAAGCAATAAATTCGATGATGTTGTGGCATAACATGATAGAGAGGATGGTTTAGGTTATTCTATAAGCTAATCGTTAGCCGCATCCGTAATCTCAAGGATGGTTTACTTGAGTTGGTTCACCTGGGCATTGGCGCGGGATATGTCATGTTGTTAGGTACTAGCTACGTTATTATTTGACCTTTAAAACTATAACTACAACGAGCTACAAGGTTCGATATACTGCTTGTCAGGCTAAGAAATTAGCTAGAATCAAAATATATTCTTCTAGGGGTAGGGCCATTTTGTTTTGTTGGATGAATTATCTGGTGAGTTGATAACTTACTCTCTCTTGACGAATAATAGAATTATCGCTAAGAACACCGCTGTCGTCTGAGTCGAGGGACGCTTGCTCGTAGTCCTGGCGGGACGGCGCGAATAATGGTCATTAACTAGTAGATAGTTTTGATGATAGTAAGAGCTTTAGAAGTTAAGTAGAAAATGATTTCAAAGGAGTCGAAGAGTAAAATTGTAATTGCATAGGAGGTAGTGGCTGTTCTACCACATCGCTATATTCAACCTCTGCATCCTCGCTCTTAATCCCTTTATCACCTCCAGCTTTATCAAGTTCTCTAAGATTATTATCACTTTTCTTACTAATAGCAAAACTACTATTTACAAGACGAACCATTTTACCATGCACCCACTCCTCAAGAACAATAATCTAAACCTTTTTTGTCGCTGATTTATTCTTATAAATCAGCGGCCAGGAGCGTAAAGTCTGTACATTAATACCGAGATCGGTGAACAGAGGAGCTAGATCTATATTTTAGATTTCTTTCTTACTATCGACTTGTTTTGTGCGCATGAAGGTTTCTACAATTAAGTTGTTTTCGTTTAACTAGCTTATTTGACAGTAGTGTTAGAATGTATATGGGGTATATTAGCTAAATAGAAGCTGTTGTGTTCAGAAATACAGGAGATAAATAGGGATAATCTCTTAAGGTAGAATTAAACCAATAGTGTAACTATAGTTTTAACATAACGCCACCTCTATAAGGTTATAAAAGGAAATTCTATTAAGAGTTCTATAGTATAATATATCTTCTATAGAATTCCTAAAGAAAAAAAGAAAAAAAGAGACAATCTATATAGACTAGAGAAAGTATAGAAGATATTAGATTAAACTTAGTAGAGGGCTAATGCCCTAACTATAGCCTCTCTTACTCTTATTACACATATTAGGCCGACCTATTATAGTAATTAAGGGGCTACGTCTACACCTAACCAACTCGTCCTCTTTATAATCTTCTTCCCTTTACCTTCTCTATAGCTCTAAACAAGCCAAGCACTACAACAAAGGAAGTTCAAGCCAGGTTGTCTACGTCTAGATTTTCCCTACATCTCCCTTAGAATACCAATATCTGAAAAGGAACTACTCCCAAGCCTAAAATAAGTTCCCCTCTCCCCTCCCACTATTAAATTTTCAGACACCCCACAGGAAAAGTCATTACTAACCAAATTCCTAAAACCGCCGAAGCGAAAAACAACACTACTACATCGACAACAGGTGTAGACAATAGGTGTAAAGATTAGTTCCAGACAACAGAGATTGTCCAGAGATCTAAATTAACTATTAGTCAAATAAACATACTAACTATCTTGCTAGTAGACTAAAGCTTAAGAGTCACCAAAAGCTGAGTCAAATGTGGTAAGATGTTCGACCTTGCACCGCGGATGATTAGGTACGTGACAATGTCTTCAGCCAAGGAATAGTAGATATGGTTGAGAAAGCCCGAAGGCCAATTCCCAAGTCATCAAGCTTCCAGAGTCAATTGAACATGTTTGTCGTCACTCTCATACTCTCGTACTGTCCTACCAACACCAGGAGGGAGAAGGGGATAGTAAAGACGCCGAAGAGGGCTCGAAGTTCATGAACAAAGTAATGTAAAAGGAAGATGAAGAAATTCAAGGACCCTTGCTTTTTGTCTCCCTCGAACACGTCCCCCTTGAGTTGTTGTGTCATTATATCGTTATGTCGTTATGTGTCGTAAACCATCATGTCCTGTACAGCAACGACCTTATTCTTCGATCGATACATTAACTTTTTCCGAGGTGTATCTTCTACGCGAGCCGGTCTTTTATTATACTATATACTATTAGTTTTTCTATGATAAACTCAAGTAAAGGCTACAACGTACTGTCCTGTGTCTGTTGGCATTAGAGTGATAAAGGCTTGATCACTAACTATATTACTAAGTAAGTTAAGCCAAGATATTCTCCTTGTACCAATCCCAGTAATCCGACTCCAGCCAACGCATTACATTTTGAATCTGTTCAAGCAGGAGAAACATCTCTTTAAAGCTCCCGGTACCAGCTTTCAGGGAAGTCCATGGACCGAGAGTGACCTGATGATGTATCATATCAACATGTGTTTTTAATCAGAAGGCACAGCAACGCGAAGAGAAATAGTTGAATGAATGAATTATCGCAAAAACTCACTACAGAAAAAGAGTCAGTACTCACTGTATTACCACCAGCTTCTTCATCTTGCAGCCACGAGATATGCATATGCCAATCATGTCCGACCACCTTCCACCCCACATAAGGAAGCACCTGTGTCCGAGAGCCTCCACCAGACTGAACCCGACGGCCATCCGACTGAGCCAGGAGCTCTTGTTGCTTCCTCAGCGCTGCAGCCGACCAGATCCCCAACTGAGCCAACCCCTCTATCGCATCTCCAGACGTGCGCTTGACCTCAACCCCGCAGACAAGAGGAATGGTGCTGGTGTATGGATCGGTGAGGTGGCTGAGGCACTCTTCAGGAGCTCTGGTTTGGAAAGTGTCGATTGCTGAGATGTGCTTTTCGTGGGTCGTGGAGAAGGCAAGGGCAATATCAGCTTTTTTTGCGAAGGAAACGGCGGATTTGGGAAGGGTTGGGAGGTAAGATGGATTGATGTTCTGTGTTTGCCTGCCAGACGTCAGATGAATGGAGCGTGCAAGGTGTGTACAGAAATAGTATGCAATGTAAGATACCGAGAATGGGAAATAAACTTACACGCTCACAAGTTCCAGTCTTCCGCCCACTACAGGTATGCCCGCCGTTTCAAAGACCATCTGCACAACTCGTACCCATGCACTTTCATCCATGTCCCGTTGATGCGTCCTCGAAGCCAGCAGAATAACCTTGTAGATATCCTCCCATCGACGTGACAGAACCTCCGGATGGAGATGTGGAGTGGGAGCCCAGGCTGACTCGGAAATCTCGTCTATCTCGTGGGAAGCAACGGCGGCGATTTTGGGCTACACATCTGTCAGTACTTCATTTCACCCCCCATGCAGAATGATAGATAGCTCGCATACCTTGAACTCCTGTGGAATATGACCCTCCGTCGTCCTCGCCAGTAACTTCCGCAGGGTCGAGATGCGTTCTGGAGCAGCAGGGGTGCCGGGGCCCGGTTCCTGTAGCTTGATGGATGGGTTTGCGCGTTCGAGAAGTGACCTCAGCTTTCGCGTTGGACTTGGCGATCGATTTTTGGTACGAGATGGAGGAACGGGGGTTAGGATGGGCCTTTCGCTGCCTGCGAGCGATGATGGTGCTGACCTGACGGAAAAGGTATCGCTCCCTGCGTCCATCCTGGTGGTGTGCAAGAAGCTGTTATGTTCAGAGCCTCGCAGATTAGCCTGCGACCACGTCCTCTTCCTTGTTCGGCCACGCTCCTGTTCCGCCGTGGTGAATCGACGCCGTGGTTTAGGTGAGCGCGAAGGCGCACGATGCGATGGCGACGCGTTTGATTGAGGAGGTGGTGCAGATGGAAAGGATGAGGAGAAGAGGCCGGAGTCGTAGGATAATTGGCGTTGCTGAGTGGTCGATGATGACGGCAGAGGGGGGGGAGTCGTGGTGGAGATGGTGGTGGTGGTGGCGGTGGTGATGGTCGTGCTGGTAGTGGTAGGTTGATGAACAATATCCGCAGATGTATCTGAATGCGAAGATGAATCGGGGAGCTGACTGAGCCAGGAGATAATATCCATTATCTGGTGAATGGAGGGATAGTGGCGGTAATGCGGGGGATCATTATGTGATGATGGTGATGTTGTTTGTTTTGTTTTGGTTTGTCGCAAAATCACAAGCGGGGTGTTGCGGCTCAACCAAGGTAAGCTTAGGTAATTACGGTAGATAGATGATGATAAGGTACTGCAAAAATCCAAACGACTTCCTCTATCTTCCTATAATAATAACAATAACAATAACAACAGCACTAACTATAATAAATTGTACCGCAAGCAAAGATGCATGCACTACGAAAAAGCTCTTCGATAGAGCTGAGACTTGAACTCGGTTTGCACAACTCTACAGCTCTGTAAAGTCTATGCTTCTTATAATAGACGGAGGTATAGTACGAGTGAAAAGAAGATTGTTTCCCGGGTCCCTGGGGTTTAGGGGGGAGATTGTTGCTGGCAAATAAACTTGCTTGGCGTGGAACTTGGCAAGATCTTAGCAGCCGTTTTTCAGAAAGTCAGATAACAGAAATGAGGCCGGGAGTTGTATTGGTAATGGAGACCAATCAATCTTACCCACGGACGATACGGTAACTTGTCACATGCAGGGCACAGATGCTAGAAGTGAGGACATGATTGAATAGATACTGGACAGAGATACATGGGTTAAGTATTGTACCCTGTAAAGTTAATCTCTAGTTTTTAGCCACAATAAGCCCTATTTTGGATTGCCTCTTTTACAAACTAAACTATTCATTACTCTTGCATCTCCTTTCTGATAATAGGTCAAAAAGTGGGAATATTAAAACAGCAAGTTTTTTTTACGGTTTATTATAGGTAAAAGCTAAGCATTAACTTTACAGGGTACAATACTTAACCCATGTATCTCTGTAGAGGCCTTAAGGCAGTGTACTCGTACTAGGGATGAATAAACGTTTATTCCCCCTCAGTACGAGTGCGTAGACCTGGGGTGGCCAATTTAGCAGGGATCTCGAGCATCACCCGCAGAGGGGGAAGAATCTAGCCCCAAGCCTTCGCTCCAACAGAATCTTAACTATCCCTTCTACAGCTAGAGTTCGTCCAAATGACTTTTGCGATTTGGTCGCTTCACCTCTGGGGCAAACTCTATTAGAAAGAAAGGCTTGGGAACATGTCTGTGCTTCGCAGCTTCCACCAATTATCATCGACAGAGGGCTCACAGGCATTAATAACCCTGACGAAAGGCCCCCGTTTTTACGTATTAAGCCTGGTCCAGGCGTTTTACCTATAAAATAGATCGATTTACTTTGTACTGGGCCTAAATAATCCCCATTTCTGTTTAAGCGCAACTAGCTAGATATAGCAAAACATAGGACTTCCTCATTGAGTGATTGGTTAATTACCCTCAATACGTTCAGATAGAAATCAGGATGATTTAGGCTAGTACGAAGTAAATCAATCCATTTTACAGCTAAAACGCTTGGACCAGGGTCAATACTTAAAAATCGGGCCTTCGCCAGAGACCCAGGCCATTTGCGCCAAGTTCCCATCACCACCAACACGGGAAGAGACAGCTACTACCACTTGATTTCATCCGGTTACAAGGAATTTATACGCAATATACGAGTGAGTATTACAGAACCCACCAGAGATCACCAAAAACAAATGCCAAAGAAACCTCCAACAGCAAATATCTCGCGCCGCAGACGGCGGAGAATAGAAAAGGAGGATCATAATCGGCACTACCACCTCATGCCCTACAATCCATTAAGAGACAAGCTTTTGCTTCTCCATCGGGTCGTAGAGGGTCGGCATAAGGATTCATGTAAGCTGTCCCCAACACAGTCTGATCAGCGACGGAAAGAGGGAGAAGTGGACATAAGCGCTGGGCATAGTACAAGCGATCTACAAGAATTCGTTGAGCCTAGGTATTCAAATCCTTCATCGTTAGGAGCAGGTAATAGCAAAGGGATGATATCATTCCAAACGCAAATCGGAGAAGTCCACCCCTCGACGTTGCCACTTGAAGCTTCAACTTTCCTTGCAATCGACCACGCCTACGCCCACCCCCACGCCCTCCCGTCCTCATCGAACTTCATCAAACCTACGTCTAGCGAAGCAAACGTCATTGAAGATTCCTCCCATTACCAACTTGGGATAAAAATTGAAGCGGGCGAAACCCAAAATCCACCGCCATCTCCTCCTAGCCGATACAAGGTACCACAAGATCCATTCGTGTTATCTCACCGACCGAATCGCCATGTAATATCACAGCAGATAGCGCACCATGTAGAGCCATCGGTCTCTTCCCTTCCCATACATCAACAACAGGATCCACCAAACCTACGCCTTGAGTACCATCCCACAGAGTTGCACCCCACCAATCTACTTCCTACTTCTATTCCGATAGAGGCGGAAGACATTACCCACTCCACATCTACGACAAATCATCCAAGTGCCTGGCAAATTGCAAGCGAATCTCTCATGGCCGGGCCCAAAGGACGAAGGCTAGCCCAGCTGGAAGACATCCTAGCCGAAGATGTGCCCATCCGCGCTATCCTCTATGGATGGGATGCTCTAGGGGAGCCTTGGGAACTGCCTCCATTCTGGAAGAATATTCGGCAACTAGATGAGAAACTCTTATTCGCCATCAATAAGGTGGAGCGCCTGGCTATTTGGCGCGTCATGCACCTACTCATGCGCTTCCATTCTGATCCTACCCCTCGGCGGGCAGCGAAGTTGCCCCCGTACTACTCGAGGTAAGTTTCGGTAGTTGTATTTTAGGGGATGTTAACAATGTTGATTAGAGTAGGAAAATGGAATTTCCGCCTGATTACTATATTGGCAATTATCTACCTTGGTATGCCCTCCTTCTTCTCCAGGCTTAACTTCGCCTGCTCCACAAACTGTTGGCTAATGAGCTGGTGATTACTCGTAGGCCAGGTGTCCGCCAACTCGCCAAAAACCCCAACCACCCCTTCCGCTCAAGTGCCTGGTTTCGAACAGAGATTAAGACATTTAAATTCCTCTGGCCAGGCGGGATTCATGACTGCTATACGCGTTCTTCTGAAACGGGGCTGTTCAAGTTATCTCCCAGCTTCAATATGGGACTTTTTGACATCAATTGTTTGACTTATACCCCTGAGATGTTTGAATCCTACCCTATGACGTACGGAGTAGCTCCGGCTTGGAATACCATCCCGCCTTCTGTAAGTGATGGGTTAGTAAAAGTTGGATACAAACACAACATGGAGGATTGGAGATGTGATTTGGTACATTTGATGCAAAAGGTACCAGTGGATTATAGGAAGTTAAAGTGGGGACATGAAATACAGGATGGAAGAATAGTTCTATATTTTACACTTTGGTAATAGTGTACTACTATTAGAAATGTTCTTAAATTATATAATAAAGTAAAGTATACCCTTAATAAGAAGTCTCTCTCTTAATCTATAAATGTAAAAGAGTTAGCTTTCTAAAAAAAAAAATTTATCTTTTATTAACTTTAAGTAAAAATATAAAAATATAAAGATACTTTAAATCTTTATATTTTAATTTTCTCTTAGTATTAGCTTATATAAGATTAAAGATATAATTAATTTAATTAACTAATAATATAAGAAATTACTAGAATAAGTTATTTAAGTAGTTATAATTATTCTTAGTAGAATCCGTCTTGTTATCTAGATTATCTTAATGTATAGTAGAAGTGAGCGACTAAGAGATGACTGTATTTTAGAAAGTGATAAGTTGGATTTCTTGTATAGAGAGGTTTAATTTTTCTTTTTTCATCTTACTCTTTGCATGGCTTCGATGAGATAACTCAAGCGGACCGGGCCGGACAATGACCTCACTACGTAAAACTCCGGATGTCTCACCAGAAACAAAAATGGCAATTGTTACATGCGAATCGATTGGGAAATGACGAATCATTTTGTTGTATATCGTACAGCGTAGACATGAATCACGCTTGGCTTTTCTATATGACTCATGGCTCATGAAAATGTGGTCGGAGAGGTAGGGACGAGTGACGTGGTCTATAAAATTGCCTCGGACGGAAAAGGTGGATGGAAGAGTATGCTTAATAATAAACGATAGGCTAACTACCTACAAAGGGATAGATAACTAGTAGTCCTACAAAACGGAAAATAAGACTACAATAATAGACCTTTATTCAATGAAGTCCTAAAGCCCCTGATTTGATTCCACGCATGGCTTCCCTCGTATCAAAAGTTAACCGCAATGTAGGAAGCGGAAGATATGGACAATCCTGACGGAGTAATAGAACAGTCCTCCAAAAACTTCCCTTAATAACACACTACGCCATCAATCACCCCTAGCCTCCTGCGGTTTTCTAAAGGCTGCTCCAGTTTGTCATCGAGTTGTATGTTGAGCCTACGCCTACGGCGTTTGATTTTAAATCGTGCAGGAAAGTTTATTATAGATAACTACCACATCTATACTGTTACCTGTAATTGTTGCTCTAGCCTTCTACGTAAAGGGCCGCCAGTAGCCTGTATGCTACATCCTGCGTTGAAGCTAATGCTTCTTAAGGACTAGTATTATTAGGTAAGATAGCTAGAGGAATGTTTTTCATCTCGGGCGACTAGGGAGTCAAGCGCCAGCGCGTTATTATGGCTACAGGCGGTGAGCGACAATCGACTATCCTTGCCAAGTTGTATGGTTGGTTGAGTTGCTTGAGAGTGGTCGTGTAGTATTTGGCCCTCTTTAACCAAAGAGTGGTCTTTCATCTCTACATTAGGACGGGACGCGCTACATGGGGCTTTGCTAGAACCATTGATGTTCTTATCTTTCATCTAGCCAAATGACGTTTATTATAATAATGGTTAAGCTCTCTCCTCGGTCGCGATAGAGAATCCTTAAATGATAATATATAAGATATATAAGTGCTTTTTAATAGTTTATAATATATTTATTATATAATTTAATCTCCTTTTAGAACAACCTAAGTTTACTAAGTAAGCTGTACTATGCTTACAGTTCCTAGTATTTTATATGACGAAAGACCCTAGTTCAATGCACTATAATAATACCACAGCGTAATTATTTAGTTTTACTAGACTTAATCGTACCTTGTACACGTTGCTATAGGATAAAGCCCTATGCCCTATCACGCCTTAGCCTAAAATTTAATAATAATATTAAAATAATCCTTAGATCCCACATTATATTATTATTCTAATATAGTACCTTTTATCTATTAGTATAGATTTTTTCCTCTTTAATAGTTTTAGAGCCTTTAGAATCAAGGAGTAAAGCCTATACCTTTAAGGGTACGGCCCTATAACTTTAGCAACTAAATACCTAAATACTACCTTAACTACCCTATAAAATTAAGCGAATACACCTACTAAATTAGTTAACTACTTTTTACGTTTAAGCTATAAGTATAGCCTTCAAATACAAAGTAAATATATATAGTTTAATCGCAAGCCTATAGCTATTACAAAATGATATTATATTTCCCTAATTATAAGTATATTATATTTTATTTTATAATAGAATACTATGAACCCTCGAGCACCATATAATGAAAAGTAGTAAGATATGAGAATATTAGTAATAGTCGGAATTTATATATATTCTGGCCCTTAAATCTACGGGGATTTCTACACTATTTATACACAAAATGAGCATCGCAAGGGCCTCGTTTCCCATACTAATTAAGCAGTTTTTGATGTCAAATGGTCAAGCCAACAGTGCTCTGATCGTCCACTAATTAGAGCCCATGGCGACCAGTGGAAATGAGGTTATATTAGTATTACACGTGATTTGTGCCCGACAAATACTTTGCTTGGGGCGTTATAGGTGGTGGGGCTTTGTCGTACAGTATGTGTCGGAAGTCAGGCCAGTTTGTTTCACGGACCAGACCACAATATCCGTCTCGGTGGTTGGGGGGTAGGGTACAGTGTTTTATGCCGCAGGTCCGACCGGACACATCAGGATACATCACTTTTTGCTTGCTCTCTGACTCCTTGGATCACAACATTTACCGCACTCAACAGCCCAATCTTAGTCTTCAAACTGTATACATTACTTAACGAACATCTCAGGCATATCAACGGCAACTCTGAGACCAACGGTACAATAACAGCTCGTTCCGTGGATCGAGACGAGAGACTTCCGCGAAGAAGACACCATGAGTAAAGTTGCGTTCATCACTGGGGGCAATGGCATATCAGGAGGTGCCATCCTAGAGTACCTGGCAAACCACACAACAGAAAAGGAGTGGCGCAAGATCATCGTCACATCGCGCAGTCCATTCCAATCCCGGGTGCAAGACTCCCGCGTGCACTTCATCGCCTTGGACTTTACCACCAGCCCCTCTGACTTGGTTCCTCTGATGGACCAGCTGTGCAAGGAAACCACGCACGCATATTTCACCTCATACGTGCACGACGATGACTTTAATAATCTGGCAGCTGCCAATACGTCCTTGTTTTCTAATTTCCTAACGGCTCTGACCACTGTCGCGCCTGGCCTGGAGAACATAACGCTGCAGACGGGCGGCAAGACCTACGGCGTGCACCTCCACCCAGTGCCTACTCCAGCCCGGGAGACAGATCCCCGGCACGCCCAAAACGCCGGTAATTTCTATCATGTGCAAGAAGACAGTCTTATCGCGCAACAGAAGTTGGGCTCCTGGACTTACAATATCATCCGTCCTCAAGCCATAATCGGATCAACAAAGAAGCCCAACGGCATGAACCTGGCGCTGACTACTGCCATGTACTTCTTGATTTGCAAGGAGCTTGATGTTGAGGCTCCAATGCCCACCAATCAGATTTTCTGGACCGGCCTGGATGATCTTAGCTATGCTCCAATTATTGCCGATCTCAGTATTTTCGTATCGACACGCGCAGAATGCGCTAACGAGGCTTTCAACGTGAGTAACGGCGATGTCTTTCGATGGAAAGAAATGTGGCCAAGGCTAGGAAAATACTTCGGCGCAAAGGTGACTTCAGATCCTGAGTTTAAGAAGCCGGTTCCCGTAATAGGTACAGTTCAGCAAGAATTTAGCCTTACAGATTGGCACCAGGATAAAGAAAAGGTGTGGTTTGATTTATGTACTCGAAGGGGTGCTCCGTATGCCAAAACAACGTTCTCGTACGGCACGTGGCAATTTCAGGACTGGGTATTTAGAAGATCTTGGAATGCAACCATGAGCATCGAGAAGGCCCGGAAGTTCGGCTGGACGGCAAAGATCGATGACTACGACTGCTTGGTTGAATGTTTTAAGCAGTTTGAGAAGGATGGCTTGATCCCGCCAAATGAGCTTGGGCGTGTATAAGCATCAGTGGGTTCTATCCTATATTCAAGCTCATAATCTCCCAAAATCTTATGCATAATCTACTGTGTCCTACCGTTGTTCTCTGCAGTGATTAATTTTGCCACAAATATCTCCGAATAGTAATAATTGAATATCTTTTCATGTTTCAGGTAGCCAGAGCCTTGTTTCTTGGTGTCGGATGAAGTAATGAAGACATTGGCCACAATCCCACTCTTCATACCACTTCACCCGGAAGCCAGTCAAAAAAGGTTTGCGCACTTGGCAAAATCTCCTGTCCAGCTCCACTTGATCTGTAGATTATATGAGACGTCGAGTAATTTGGCAGCCGGTAGACTAACTACTTACTAGCTGGCGATCCCTATGAATGATGCAGCTATGGCTCACCAATCACCTGCAGAAGAATGATTAGTTGGTACGTCCATTTGAACCCCCCTCAGCTCGTTAGGACGTTTGTTACATTTGGTATGTTGTTTTCTTTTGACTTCTAAAGGCTCTGCTGTGCTCTGACCTGCCATTTTCCCGGAACCGTCAAGCTCGCCTTTGCAAGATAGATTGCCTTTAGTGGCGTGCTCGATTTGAAGAACGTTAGCAATGATATTGCGGTGTGACAGCATGACACCCTTTGGCAATCCAGTGGTCCCAGACGAATACATCAGACATACAAGGTCTTTGGCCGGGTCGATCTTGGCCTTTCGGAATCGATATACCCCGGTGACGTTCTGGATAGATGCGAAATGTTTGAATCTGTTCGTTGGATCACGCTCGTCGCCAATGAGAATAATCTGATCACTGGGTATTCCCACCTGGGCGCAAGCTTCCGTCGCGGCCTTTAGGTAAGGGACCTGTGTTACAAGGGATCTTGCGCCTGAATCTTTTAGTTGAGAGACCAGTTCTCCGACTGTGAAGCCTAGATTTGCTGGAGATATAATCCCACCGGCCCATGATGTACCCCAAACAATTGCTGGTATATCGATGCTGTTCGGCGTGTAAAGAAGGAGAACTTCGCCCTTTTTCCACTCTAGTATCACTTGAAGGCCCTTTCCAAACTCTACCGCAGTCGATTTCAAACTCACATAAGTATATGCACGGCTTGTCTCTGATTCTTGGAACAACCCTATAGAGGAGGGCTAGCCTCCAAATCATGACTTTAGTTGTAACGTTGATATGACTGACTCTTTTCGTCGGCATATGGCCTATCCTTCCGTTCGAAGAGAAAAGTAAATAAATCCACATTTGGGATATCAATATCTGGATATAATGATTTGACTGGCATGGCTTCTGGACATAACACGCGGACTTTGGGTGGAATTGACGGATGCGAAAGATCTGTGTGTTTTAGGAGGAGCAAGAGCAGAGAACCACGTAGTTTACCTCGGCATTAATGTGGGATCATGGATATTTTGAACTGATCAAGGTCAGTGAGTCGAGGCATTGACGTAGTTGATGCTCCCTGATTATGATGCCACGGCAGTTGTGGTTCCAGTTCGTAGCTACCGAGCAGAGTGAGTTTGACAAATCACGTGGAGTTAGAGTTACATGAATAGAGACACTACTTGTATTCTCATAGTCAAATAGCTACGTAGTGTATGTTTCCTAATTCTATTCTTCACGGGTATGGTTTTCGATATTCTTGTGGTGTAGGAAGAGTCGAATATTCTTCCACCTTGAAAAGCAAGGGAATGGTTTAGACTACATAAAAAGATATACCAATAATGCTTATTATACTTTAAAACCAAGTTCCGGGTTCATCTACATGGTTGCTGTAATTTTCCTATAGCTCGTTGACCGCCTATAATGCACGCAGATCGGCTGATACCCTCATTGTCTGTAACTAGGAATGGAAATCTTAAGTCTTACTAGATGACAAGTGATACGTCCTACCACTTTAGCCGTGATTCCGGAACAAATATGGCTTGGCTACTATGCCAACTCCATCCGATTCAGTGTGCCACCGGCCCACCACCACCGGAGTACGTGACGCTTCTAGGATACTCAGGCGATCATGACGTGTCTGAATTGTCCACGATTTAATTTATACCCGAGGCACCTAGTACTTCTTTTCAGAATATCTCAGACTACAACATTTGTATTTCGCTTCTCAAAATCATCTTTGCGTCCCTTCAGTAGCAGCACGGTATAAGAGACACTACTTACTTCCACCGCCTTTTGCCTGTTTTGATTATGCAAAATGACAGCCACGACAAGCCCACGAATTCGTCTTTTGAAGACCTCCCACGTTATCTATCAGCATGCCGATTTGCCAAAAGCCAGAGAATTCTTACTTGACTTTGGTTTCACTATTGCTGAAGAGAGAGAATCACCTAGAGAGATCTTCTTCCGAGGATACGGATCAGAGCCCTATCTCTACGTTGCAAGAGAAGCCATGGACGGAAAGAGCAGATTCCTCGGCGCGGCGTACGTAGTAGAATCTCGAGAGGAGCTAGTCCGAGCAACTTCCATCAAGGGTGCCTCACCCATCGAAAGCCTGAACGCACCCGGAGGTGGGGAAAGAGTTACCTTGACAGATCCTATTGGGAATTTCGTCCATCTTGTCTGGGGCCAACAAGAGAATGAGAAGGAAGCACCCGCGATTAACCCAGACAATATTCAGATCCTGGTGCCGAACTATGAGGACAAGAAACACCGGCTTGGAAAGTTCAATCGTTTCAAGCCAGGCCCGGCTCCCGTGTACAAGTGGGGTCATTATGGGGTTACTTATCCGCCGGGGAAGTACGAGGAGATGTTCGACTACTATACGCAGAACCTTGCACTCTCGCCATCCGATATCACTCATGACCGGGAAACAGGCAAAGCTGTTTGTGCCTTTTTACACATCGACCGAGGTTTGGAATATTCGGACCATCATTCGTTCTTCTTCAAACGCGCAAAGCCAAATGAGGATCCTAATGTGGCGCATGCAGCGTTCGAGGTACACGACTTCGATGTCCAGCATCTCGGCCACGACTACTTAACTTCAAAGGGGTATAAACTCTGCTGGGGCATCGGACGTCATGTTATCGGGAGTCAGGTCTTTGATTACTGGTTCGACCCTAGTGGTTTTGTTGTTGAACACTATGCGGATGGTGATGTAGTGAATTCAGAGACTCCAATACACAAATGCGTTGCTAGTCCCGAGGTGCTTTCAGTCTGGGGTCCTAAGATACCTGAGATTTTCTAAATTTTCTTCTGAGAATTCTTTGTACTGTCACTTGATGCGAAATTCTAGATTGACAGAGTTTAATCGTTAGCTGGCTATTCAACTATCCAGTGTCTCTTCAGCTTTAAATGGAAACTCCTCTGATCAGTTATTATGAATTTTGAAGTAGGTAACTGAGATGACAAATGCACCTGTCTGATAAGAACCTCAACCTTAACAAGCACGATGGGCAATTTTCTATTGTGGATCCCAAATGACTGAAATGAAAGTAGGTTTTGTGAGATCCTAGCCCCGCCAATATCCTACCGATCCACCATCATTACGCAGCCTCTTGAATGAGTTTTCGGTGCATTTGTTACTAGTGTTACTCCCTTTACATACAAATTACCTCACGAAATACTAGATTAGACATCAATAAGACGCTCTTTTGAAGCCCTAATTCTAGTTTCACAGCTTTCGTCAAGGGCATATATATTTTATGCTCTTTAAGCGCAACGTTTATGTTATTCTTCAAGATTTATAGCTTCTCAATAGTTGGCAACGCCGTTGCTTCTCGAGGAGCTATATTTCTTTCTTTGCCACATATTAAGGTGATGTGATTTGAAACCACGATCAGATCACCCTCCGCATCTAAAACGGTAATTTCATAGTTCATGCGTCCATTCAAGAGCTTCTTTGCTCTTAGTCTCACAAAAAGCCACTCCAATCCATCGTCTGGAAGAGCATTCTTTAAATCGATGTTAAGCACCACTGTAGGATACTAGAACTTGATACCTCCTTCCAACAGCTCTTCAGGAGAGGAATCGACGGATTGCAGATGACTCTTGATGAGGCGAAGAAAAATATCTGTGACGAATCCAAGGGCGTCGTTGGTCTATTTCCCTCTTCCGTGCCCGTCTCCTGGTCAGAAGCGGATCCATTCGTCAGTGAGTTTAGTGATTTGCTGGCCACCCTTTGGCACCTGCGATGCTTTGTGGACGCTGTAGGTGTCACCACGGCGGACATTCTTTGATGGGGCAAGCAACTTCTCGCCACTGCCAATGCACCATTCTGGATTTAAGACCACAGTAAAAGATGCCTGGTTAATCGACATGATTTCGATGCACTGAGCAAAGGTAGTAGCCATGTTGTTATTGTCTTGGCCTGTGTTCGCTTAGGCTTCGGTTCTGATGACGTTACCTCGTTGGAGAAACTTGATGGCTGCGAAAATGGTTACAGGTGATACTAAAAAATAAAATATAAAAAATAAAATATAAAAACCCTGGCGAGTGAGCGTAGAGATAATGATAGCATAGATGCGCGAGTAGAAGTGAAGGTGGTAATTAGCTACACTTGTGTTCTGGCACTGGGAAACTCGGCTCCTGTGGCATGCGGCAGAATAAAGATGGTTAAATGCTACTAGCTATTTGAGGTTTAGTGATAGAAGAGTGATCTTAACCTTATCTTCCCCTGTTCTTCGGGACCAAGCAAATCCATGGTCGTTTGCCACCATCGCCTGATCCACATGCCACTTTAGCCGTGCTTGCATATCCCGTCCCATCCCGGAAACAATAACGAACAGTAAGTTTCTGGGGGAGAAGTGAAGTACAACGCCAGATGTTGTGGTCTGGAACAAATTTGGGAGGAAAAATAAATTTGGCTGAATAAATTTGAAGCTGGTCAGAGAGTACAGCTAACACGTGTGCCGCATCTTTCGCAGGAACCCACACTTCTTGTTATTCTTGTAACCATTGCTGGTCTCACAAGTCTTCCCAATGCCCGTCGATAATCACATTGAGTTGGAAGGTCGGCTCGCTCTGATCACAGGAGCATCAGGAGGTATCGGTGCAGCCTGTGCTCGAGACCTCGCTCGCCATGGTGCCCACCTTGCTCTTACTTACTCGAAAAACAAAGAGAGGGTTGATGTACTCATCAAGGAGTTGAAAACCACTACCGAGTTAATGGCAGACAATACTGGAAGGGAAGATGGTTTGTCGCTCAAGCAAAGTCTCTGCCCACTCCGAATTTCTTCCCATCAAGTTGACATGGCCTCGGCCTCGCAAATCCAACATCTATTCCAAGAAATCGAGCAACAGCACAACAGACTTCCCGATATCCTAGTCTCCAATGCTGGGCACGGGAAGCGCATTCCTGATATTGCAGATATCTCGCTCGAGGAGTTTGATTACACTCTATCCGTCAACTTACGCTCCTCATTTCTACTCGCCAAGGCCTGCGTCCCACAGATGCGCTCGCAGCGCTGGGGTCGGATAATTCTAATGTCTTCAATTGCTGCAACAGGTGGTGGTGTGAATGGGTGTCATTACGCTGCCAGCAAAGCTGGTTTGGAGGGCTTAGCGAGGAATCTGGCGAGGCGGCTTGCAGGCGAAGGCATTACTGTGAATTGTGTGGCTCCAGCTATGATTGGAGAGACGGGCATGATTCCCAATGCAGATTATCTGACTGGAACTCCTGGAGATGTGAAGAATATTCCGGTGGGGAGATTAGGTACGCCGGACGAGACGGCGCGGGTTGTGACGATGTTCATAAGGACGGGGTATGCAACTGGCCAGACACTATTATTAGCCGGTGGTCTGCTTTAAGAATCTAAGCCTTGTAATTACCATATATCACTGAGAGTTTAATGTGAACTTGAACAGAGCCTATTATTTGTTTAAAATTGTAGGAAACTTTCCGTGGAAGCCAGTTAACGCTCTTCTCTTTCTTCCCTACACCACGGTTGCATAAATTCTTAGGAGATTTACCCCTAATGTCGATATTCGGCCTGAGATTACAGCTAGACATATATCTGTAGATATCGAAATTAGAACCCATCAATCCATCAGAATCCCTGTTTTCTCTGTATTAATTCCTGGCGATTTGCCTCATCCCATTGAGCTTCACCGCGATCTTCACCTCTTCTCTCACAAAAAAGAAAGGACCCCCCCCCCTCCCTGAATAAATAACTACGCACATCGCAAAGCCAACCAGCCCAAAATGCGTATCCCATACATACCCAACCATCCACCGACCCCCACAGCAGAAGAAGCCGCCATTCTCACCCGCGTCAAAGCCCGCCGCAGCCCCCGTGACCTTTTCATGCTCGACGCCCATCATCGATAGCTAGGGCTCCTTCCTCAGTGCCGTGCGCACACAGACTTCTCTCCCGGCTGACTTGCGCGAGATCACGATCTGCCGTGCCGTCCTCTTCGCCGGAGCTTGGATTGAGTTTGATGCACATCGACGCATCTTAGCGGCCAGTCAGGGCTTTCGAAGTGATGGGAAATCCAAGATGGAGGTCGTGGAACGGACTGGGGAGGATGGGGGGAAGGGGGCGTTGAATGAAGTTTAGTGGGCTGTACTGCTTATAATTGCGTTAGTCGTTTTTTTGTCGCGCTGGATATTGGGGAGAGAGAGGAATGGGACTGGGCCCGGGCCCGGGCCGTTGGAGTTTCCTACGTCGTACAGTAGTACGCAGGTAGCCAATGCCGTGAATAAAAGCATGTGCTGCAAAGTGCTAGGGCATTTATACACTCCGTGAAAGTCCCATCATAACGTCCCACTCTCTACATTGAAAGATGCACGACTCTGATAGCGTCACCATTTCTGAAGAGGGGCCTCATCAGCATTAATCATCGAGCAAGTCTGGCAGCGTGGGGAACGGATGAGCGGCCATCATAGAGATAACCGTTGCGAATGAAGAAGTGTGCTTCCAAGCTGGCGTGACGCTATTTACCAAGGCGGCAAATGTCGACGCCAGTCTGGCAGTATTCGATCGATGAATCAAAAGTTCAACTCTCGAGGAGTTTCCCGACGTCTCAATCATGTCAAGTGCAGCCTCGGTTCGCGATCTGTGCGACCCTGCATAAACCCATACAACAGACGCCGCATAGTAAAGGGCGATGTGAGTGAGGATATTGAACTTTGCACGGCAACTCTCTTCTCGTTTGACTTCGCTGGAAATGAGGGACCAAATCGCACAGGCATGCTCCAAAGCCACTTTGGCCCTCAGAGATGATGACCATTGATAAATGGAGCGGATTGCGTTTGGATCTAGAGGACCTTTGACAAGCTGGTGATTGCAAAGGTGGAACTTCTGCACGTCTGCACTCACCCGAATGAAACTAAGATGATACAGAAGGCGGCTGGCTAATAAGCTGTTCCTTCTGCCCACAGTATTTATCCGAATACAAACTTCGGAGAAAGAACGCTTCCACTTCCTCAAGGTCGAAAAACACCGCTGATAATCGATTTTTAGGTCGTTCATGTCTCGTAGAGAGCAGTCTAGAAGGTCTGTGTTGTCCGACTGCGTCGTCCCACCTTCCGAGTCCCATGTATTTGAGGATTTGTGGTGTTGTTCAAAGTGCTCACCTGAGAATGACCATGAACCGAACAGATCATTTAGTGAACTAGCGATGGAGTCTAAGTTAATTTTCCGAGATAGGCGCGACATCATATCAGGATCGTGACTGAATTGCCAAACTATGTGTTGAATTCCAAACAGAAGCAACTCAAAGTCTCCGGGTTGAAGGTTTGGCAGAGATTCGTTCCTATCCATTGCTATCCGAACCAGATCAGAATATAAAAGCTCTTGTCGTCTATCTTGGTTGTTGTATTGGCTCATAACATATTGCCGCAAATCTGTAAAGTTGTACTCCCAGACAGTTATAGAACATGGAAGCTGGATATTATATTCCTCATATGAGACAAGAGACCTCGAGTTCAACAGATGGCTGATGAATACCTCAGCTCTTAAGATGCCAAATGCAAGTCGCTTACGAGTTTCCGCTTTTATCCATCCGTACACGATCTCGTCATGGTTCACCGTGCTTCTTAAACTCGATCCAGATAGTGGATCCGAGGAAAGACCATCATTGAAGATATTCATCTTTCTCGCATGGCAGACAATAATGCCGCCAAGTTGCTGTGCAATCGAAAAGGCCTGCTTTTGTCCAAAGTAGAGTGTGGAGGTCTGGATCAGTAACAAGGACTGACATAGCGGAACGTATACTTCTTCTGCAAGATAGGATTGAAGAGGGACTAGAATTATCTTTTCTCGAATTTTCTCATGGCACATGAATCCGTAAGTCGCAGCGCCGTTGCTTGCGTATATTGAGCCAATAGAAGTGAGAGTAATGTATAATAGAGGGGAGATACAGTCAAATGCGAGGCCTTGGCTCCGGAACAGAGGCCATAGTGGGTGGAAATGTTGAAGGAATAATTCAACAAAGTAATCTAAAAGATTTCTTGAGTTCGTGTTCGAGTAGCGTGGGTGTAGTTGGTGCAGTTCAAAGGCCTGTTCGATATCGACGCACATCTGGTCAAGGAATTTTCTATATTCTATCGAATTAGGCGTGGGACAGGAAAAGTTACAGGCAAATTCGACGAATGTTGTTACAACCTGCCGCTGCCGGTTCCGTCTAGACGTTGACTTGCTAGTGCTGCCAGTGGCATCATGCTCCTGATTGCTGACTTCGGGCGGGGCAGAAGAAGTTTTTGGCACATAGTTGTTTTGAGGTGGTATTCTTCCGCTGGCAGGTTCAGTCTCTGGCTGTCCTCGTGCGTCTGAAGCAAGAGTATTTGTCGTGGGAACCCATCCCCCAGCAAATGCGTTCTCGATTTGGTTGTGTGATATGGATTGGAACTGTGCTTCAGTGGCATCCTCACTTATTCCGCCCGAAATAACAGCATTACTGGGCATCGGCGACTGCCACGCTGGCATGGTTTGGCAACTGGAGGTTCCGCTAGAAAGGATAGAAATCTGATCGAGAGAACCATTGATTCCTAGAGGGGACAGACCAGTGGAATCTAGGTCAAATTGTGGATCGTACTGCAAGAAAAGATCTTCATGTAGCCAAGGCCATGTCATGGTTTGCGGCCAAGTGTCGACCAAGCTGTTGTTGTCAAGACTAGCCGTCTCAATGGGCCTCGGAATAATGCTCAAGTCACCATCACCAGCTATCAGCAGTGGCGCAGTATCATCAATGGCATGCCCAGTATGGTCCTGGAGCTCTACTTTGGTGATTAGTTAGCTCATAATATCATATCAGTCGCGATCATCTGCGACAGAAATATGAGACGTAGGATCTTAAGCCCGATATGCTATGTTGTGTTTTTCTTCTCTTCTTTTCTTTGGAAGGCAGAGGATCTTCAATAACATACCTGGTGCATTAGGTAGTTGTGCAGTGGTATCTCCTATGCCCACCGGCGCCTGAGGGTGGTCTCTGGCAACCGCGGGCTCATTTTGCGGATTCATCATGCTGGGGCGGGAGGGACTCCGGGCCGCCGATTCGGTACGCCGGAAGGAGACTCGGCTGGGGTTGTAGCTGAAGGTGCAGGCACTGTTATGCTGTTCACAGTTGGCGCATGGTGATGAAGAGCTGCACCTTATCTTAAGTCGCGAGCATCGATCGCACGCTCGGCGGGTCCTCTGGCGGGCAATAATAATAGAGCGACTGTCGCTGGTCTCGGGGCCTTCATGGATGCGGATGTGACGCAGGAGCAGGTCTTTACGATAGAAACTAGCTTCGCAGAACTTACAGATGTGTTCGATATGTCGCGAGTGGTTTTTACGGTGTCTATGGAGCGTCTCCTTCGCTCGGTAGTGCCGAGAACAGTCAGGGCAAATATATCTGCGAGGACTCGACGTGGACGTGGAAGCAGCTTCATCCATCCGGCTTAGGTTCTGCAGCATGGGGTTCAATTTGGGTGATATTAGAATAGATAGGTGGATTGAATGAGACCAAGATTGAAGGGTTTCTTGGAGGGGGCGGGGTTGTTGTAAGTTACAAGTAGATAGATAGTCTGTGGGCAGGGATAACCCCATGGGGAAGAGAAAGCATATTACGGTACGAAGTAGATCTTCCCCGCTCTACGAAGTAATCGTCGGCCGACTCGCTTAGGTAGAGAGGATTATAACGTCCATAATGGGCGAAACTAATTAGACCTTAAAGAGTCACCGCTTTGTAGGCGGTAGCTATAAGAAGTTAGCGTCTTTCTAAAATATAAGCTATAGTACTTTAAAAAAATATAAGTTATAGTACTCTAAAATATAAGCTATAATACTTTAATTTTACATTAAATCGCAGTCAAAAGCTTAGAGAGTCTTACTTTAGAATGAGAAAATCCATCACAAAAAGTCATGTAAGAAGCGGGATACCATGTGATTCACTTTTCGATACCGCTATTACATTGCCCTCGAAGAAATCTCATTATTTTCATGCATCATTCTTAAGAAGTCAGGAAATAGATTTCACCGAGGACCCTGATATGACTGGTGGTCTAAGGGGATTCATTTGATGCAGTCTAATTAATACATGGAGTCTAAAGACCTAAATAGGCTAGCTAATTCAATGATAGTAACATACGGCGAACCCACTTTGATCGTGTTTCACGAGCGACGATGGACAGCGCAGTATTTGGCGCCAGCAAATCGAATCCATGAAATCCGCCAGCCCAGACGTGCAATTCTGCTTGTACTCCGGATTTCCATAAAAGAGTGGCATAGTTGACGGATTCATCTCGGAAAACCTCCGCAGATCCCACGTCAATGAATGTTGGTGGTAATCCAGAGAGGTCATTCGCACGAGCAGGAGCAGCGTAAATGCTGACCTCATCTCCCCCACGACGTCCATCAAGCAGACAAGTCCAGCCCGTGAGGTTGCTACCTCTACTCCAAGACCCTTCTCCCACATACTGATAGCTTGACACCGTCTCGTTACGATCGTCAAGCATAGGGCATATCAGAAGCTGCGCACATAGTTGAGGGCCACCACGATCACGACTGAGCAAAGCAGTGCCCGCAGCGAGTCCTCCACCTGCTGAGGATCCAACAATCATCAACTTCCTGGGGTTGATTCTCAGCTCCTCCAGATGTTCATGCACCCATAACAGTGCAGTGTAACAATCTTCGACGGGTGCAGGGTCTGGATTCTCTGGTGGTAGTCGGTATTCCACGGAAATACAAATCGCGTTATGTTCCTCGACCCAGTCGAGGATGACTCCGATTCCTAAGAAACGATTTCCGGCGATCATGCCACCACCATGCGTGTAAAATATCCCGGGATAAGTTTCTCCAGGAGCCAGCCCTACTGTGGATCGAATGATGGATATGGTGATATCGCTCGCAGGTCCAACGACTGTTCGCTCTTCATGCACCACTGCCCTTCCTTTCAATGCTTGGTCTCGTGTTGGCGCGGACTTCTCTCGAACGTTACCGATCATGCTCATGGTTACAGTTGGGGTGAAGTTCATCGCTGCCAGCGCTGCGGCTAATTCGGAGTCATAAGATGGACGGAGAGGAGAAGGCATTGCGAAGGGAAGTAGATTGAGGAAATGCTCAAGAAATGTGCTGTTTTATTGAATGAACCAAGTATGACAACGATAGTCATTCTGGAGGAGGAAGAACTTTCCTCAAATATTTATATTTCTAGCGAGCTTGACAAGCCTCAAAAGAGATTTCTTTCTTCGCGTTGGTCTTCGTGTTGGTTTCGTCTTGGCGTTGGTTTCGTCTTCGCGTTGGTTTCGTCTTCGTGTTCGCTTGTATACTTAGTGCTCGGTGTGGGTACCCCATAGGCTTCCATCAAGGACGTTATGAAATTATGCTCGTTGGCTAGGAGGGTGGCAGCTCACAAACTCATTGATATTTCAGGATGCGTGAAGGGGTGTGTTAGAACTGTACTCCATGCATGAATTAACCCGATGAAGTAGTCTACCAAGACCCCGGGCTGTGAGCGAACGCGAAGACGAGATCGACTATCCGTTATCCCTCTCCATAGAGATCTTTGAAATAAGAAGACAGGTAAAAGCGTCTACGATATCTTGGATGTCCCAAATTTCCTTTAGCACACTCCTTTATTACAGCAGCATCTACTGTTCACTGTACTCTCTGTAGTAACTTCCACGTCATATTGTAAGCACGAACTTGCCTCAACTTTCTCCTGATTCCGCCGGCACACTGACAGGTGGTAACATCCTTCTCCAGTATCAACAGACAATCGCTCACCTTCAAAGCTAGATGTAATTCGGCGGCTACATCCCACAGACCTCTTTCTCATATCCTAAACACTACTATCAAGGATATGGCAAGTCTCGTCGCCTCCTCCGTGACCAGTCGACATAGCAGACCTCTTGCCAGCTCCCCTCCTGAGGGTACAGTACTGGAACTTACAACTCATGAAGAGTGGGATACTACCATTCCCTCAAACGGTAACACACCCCTCAAAGATGTTGAAAATAACCCGTTGCCCGTGTGGTGGGATAGCGAAGACGACCCAGAGAATCCGATTAACTGGAGCGAGAGTCAGAAGTGGAGGACTATAGCCATAGTCTCCATTGTTACGTTTGTCACGTATGTTCACATATGGTTCTTTCCCCTCCGGTTTAGAAGAATCATTTTAACAGTAAACAAAGACCTCTGGCATCATCCATCTTCGCCCCAGCCGTTCCACTCCTCATGGCAGAGTTCCAATCAACAAATACGGAGCTAGGGGCCCTCGTCGTTTCCATCTATGTTCTCGGCTTTGCTGTTGGCCCCTTGATTATCGCGCCATTGTCCGAGATGTACGGGCGCCTCATCGTCTATCACATCTGCAACATCCTCTTCGTCCTCTTTACCGCCGCTTGTGCGTTAAGTCCAAATCTCAGTACCCTAATTGGATTCCGCTTTGTCGCTGGATGCGCGGGCTCCGCACCCCTGACACTGGGCGGGGGCACCATTGCTGATATGGTGGCCCAAGATCGTCGGGGGACAGCGATGACCATTTTTGCTATGGGGCCTTTGATTGGGCCTATCATTGGACCGGTGGCTGGAGGGTACCTCTCGCAGGCGAAAGGATGGCGCTGGATATTTTGGCTCTTGACGATTTTGGGGGGTGGGATACTGATCAGCGCCTTCTTTTTTATGAGAGAAACCTACGCCCCAACGATTCTTGAGCGCAAGACGAAACGACTTCAGCGGGCTCCTGGAAATGCTCATCTCTGCTCTAAGCTTGACTCTGGCCTCACAGCCCGACAACTCCTTGCGCGTAGCATTGTTCGGCCCATAAAGATGCTATTTCTTTCCCCAATCGTGTTAGCACTATCCATTTTTATGGCCCTTGGATACGGGTATCTGTATTTGCTGTTCACTACTTTTACCATGGTGTTCGAGGAACAATACGGATTTAACTCTGGGACTGTTGGACTTACATACCTCGGATTAGGGATCGGAAGCATGATAGGATTGGCTGGGGTAGGTATCGTCAGCGACACAATTCTGAGGAAAAAATCGGGGAACGGAGAATTGAAACCAGAGTACCGACTTCTGCCAATGATATTTATTTCCCCTTTGATGTCTCTGGGATTGTTTTGGTATGGATGGAGCGCAGACGCAAAGACCTTTTGGTTGATACCTATTATTGGAACTGCTGTTTTTGGGACTGGCCTATTTGCTACTATGGTAAGCTCTTCAATTTCTTGAAACGTGGCCTTCCTTCCCCCTGCTGATATATCCGTGGCCGAACAGTCATGTATAACAACATATCTTGTCGATGCCTTCACCATATATGCTGCATCTGCGCTGGCAGCGAGTGCCGTTCTTCGCTCTATATTTGGCGCCGTGCTCCCGCTTATCGGCCAACAGATGTATAGCTCACTTGGTCTGGCTTGGGGGAACTCGTTGCTTGCATTTATTGCGTTGGCGATGTGTCCTATCCCGCTGGTCCTTTATCGACATGGAGAGATGGTGCGGATGAGGTGGAGTCTTCAACTATAGATTGTACTAGGGAGAGCGGCGTGAGATATATTCGTTTTGTAATCACTCTGGAGGTGATTGAACTAATTTCCTTGGTTGGGGTGATACCGTGTTGGGTATATATTGCGATTCTACAGCGTTTAGCTTATGGTGGCTTGTTTTCAACCTAGAAGACGAACTTGGAAAGGCTTAACGGGTCAAGTAATTATTCTCTACATACTGTTTAAAAATCAAGACAGAATGCATGGACTTTGGATCTGCTGGACAGGCCATTCCATTGCCCACATCCAATTCTCTGGCACAATCGTGAGGAGTCCCAGTATTTCCCGCTCTGCCATGCCCCGTAACCACCAGATCTCATCCACCGTCCGCATCAACCCAAAGAAGTGTGCTGTGATAACCAAGGCCCTTGGGTCACTAATTCCTAGGAGTGATATAAACGATGGTGATGCCCTGCCCGGAAATGCCAACAATTTTCTTCGTAAGGATGACGTCTCTTCACCCCTTTGCCTAGAGACATAAATCCAACGGAGATATTTGACAGCATCTTCATATGCTTCCACGTGCTCCAGTTCTGAGTTTCTTGCCAAATCCACGAAGAGTTCTTCAAGTATTAGGTCCTGTTCAACGTGATCAATGGAAACTGTGGGTTGTGCATCAAGCAACAACGGTCCCAGCCGAGATTCAATGATCCAAGGCCGACCAGCAGAAGCTATAACGCTCACACCGCGAAGTGCCCGAAACCAAGCTATGGGGACACTGTATCGATCCCCGGGAGCGAGCTCTTGCCGCGAAATGACCGCCTGCAGCGCAATCAAGATAGAGGAAGTAAACAACAGACACGAGTTCTCCTCGATTTTCGATAGCATGTCGTTGCACGCTCTCAGCCCACGGTCAAAATAGGTGGAGGCTGCCAACGCTACGGCGTTATTGTTAGGGTCTAGCAGCCGGAGATGATGAGCGGAGACTCCGAGAAGGATATCAAGCAGCGGGTTCAGAGGTCCGCTCTGAAATGCGAGCTGGAGTACTTCGGTGGACCATAGGCATCGGATTATATCGTCGTGCATTGGGGCCCTACAGCCAGTCAACATCTCAGCCGTGGATCTTCCTGGCTATGGTGGGAACTCTTACATAGTGGTGAAGGCCATCATTGTGCAGTGGTGAATGAGTCGCATCTCCAGGAGTTGAGACGATCCGCGGGCCCACGTCAGTGAGAGGGAAATTTGGGACGAAGGTCCTCCAAGAAATGCCGTAGCGGTGTCCCGTAGCTTATCTTGACTTTCTTCACATCCGGCAGACTCGGCGCTCAGGTGGAGGACCGATGTAGAACAAGGGGCAGCAGCCATGGATTCAGTGGCGAAGCTGCACAAGGTGGCACGTTTTGTGCAATTGCCACATATGGGATGGACTTCATCACACTGACAAAAGCACGTAATCAGCAACCTGCTCTCGATTTCGTATCGGCCCAAAAACATGAGAGTATTCGCCTACTTTGACCCTTCTTAACTTGCAAGTCTTGCAACCTGCTGTGCTCTTTTTATAAGAGCGTCTTGGAGGCATCGTTTTTTATATGACGGACCTCTAAGAAGCGGTCTGTATGGTTTTTGTTGTTTCTCGGTGCCACATTTACAACGAAGGAATTCCTTTAGGTCACATGACCGGTGTACAGGCTTGGCAATGAACTCCCTTGTTTCACGCAATTTCGGCATACGTACCTCGGCACGGCAGTCGGCTTGTGGGATAAAGCTACTGGCCAGATCTGTAACTGTAACGGACATTAAACTTCAGTACACCAGCATCAGCACCAATACCACTACTGATTTCTCTTCTTACCACTTCTTCCTCTCGAGAAGAATGTTCCTCGACTTCATTGTTGGCTCTGAAACCTGTCGTTGTGGAAATGGATTCGGACATGGCTGCTAGTTTCTTGCGAAGCAATGAGATGGATGGAAGGGGTGGCATGTCACTTTCCCTGGCGGTTGATTGATGGGTTGATGGGTTGATGGGTTGTGCAAGGTGGTTTGCTTGCTTGCAAAGACGTTTTTGCAACGAGTTTGTAATATGCGGTAATGTGCTGCAGGGCCTGGTATACGTATGTTTTTATATCTATCTATTTCTTTACTTCTAGAGTTTTCGAATTTCTGGGTTCTCTTGGGTTCTGTGCGTATGTAGCCCCTTTTCATCCTGTTCTTTAATTTCTTTTGAAATTTGAAACCTTGAAAAGACAGAAACGTAAAAGGAGAGAAGACAAGATGTTAAGAAGAAGCATGGAAGACATCAAGGGCAGAAAGCGGACGGGAATTCCATCCGTTCCTTTGCTTTTCCGAAGAGCTAGCTAAAAAGAAACGTCGTTCTATTACTAAGCAAAGCAAAGCAAGAACATTAAATGTAATTGGCAATTCTGGTGGATGATTCTATGCATTTCGAGAATCGATAACCGATATACGGTGCCCCTCTTATAACATCCTTTCACTTAATGGAATAGCTCCGGCATTCTTGTAAACCCTTTCCTCTATCCGAAACAATTTAAGTGGTTACTAATTCAAATGGGGCCTTTGATGCCCCTTACTTTTTCGGTCATGACATCGAAGACAGCAGCGAGGCGCAAAATGCCGTGGCTAGTCGCGAATTAAGCAAGGGTTGGCTCTCAAGTCCAATAAAGTTGCTAGACGAAGACACTGATATTCCTGCGCAGACGCGGGCCAATGGCTCTTGATATTCGACAACGCAGACCATCTGGAGCTTCTTGATGATTACAACTCCATCTTTGGAGGTGGATCTGTCTTGATCGCACGTTTTTCACCTTGGATCCCCACGGACTGATTCGACGCCGTTTGGTAAGGAGGACGCGTCTTTATTCTTACGGACACTCTCCCATAGCCCAAGAGAACCACAAGCGTCGCTTAAAATTGCTAAAACCCTGGGAGGGCTCCCGCTCACCATCTCCGAAATGGCTGGAGTTATGCGCAAGGAATACTTGTCCTTCTTGGGGTTCTTAGAGCGGTATGAAGACGAAACGGAGCTTGAAGAGCGCCATAAATTGAAACTCGGGTTGCGAAAGGAGACAGCTCGTGGCAAGGTTTCCTCCGTGTGGGCTCTCGAAAGACTTGGAGCGAGGCAAAAGCTCTGCTCGAAATCCTGGCTTTTCTTGACCCTGACTATATCCAAGAAAGTATGTTTCTCAATAACTCCTCTGTTGACCCCTTATATACAAATTCACCTTCAGAATTCACAGATCGAACTAATCGTCCCGGGCACTCCAGGCATCGAACTGATCAGATGCCTCCTCCTCAACCTTCTAGTAGTGGCAATCGCACTAGCACTACTACTGGTGGTCGCACTACTCCTAACACTCCTGGCACTCCTCATACTCCTGGATTTATAAACAACCTAGCGTCCAACACAGGAGAGTCTGCACTTGATTTTCCTACGTTGTCTCCAAGCCACAAAAACCTCAAGAAACTTATGCCAACCCAATGCCTCGTATGCGCAAGCGCAAGGCTGATGCTACTGCAGCTGCAGACAAAGACGATAATAATAACGATAACAGCGAAATCCCAATAATAAGCATGGCTAAGGAGGATGCCCGACATGCTGAGTTGCTTTATGAGTTTAATCTGGAGGTCAGATTCACTTCATTTAGGTGGCACTCCAACAAGTTCTTCGCCGGCGTTATTCGCAAGGTTTATGGCAAGAACTCGAAGTCTCCTTCTTTCATCTTTATACAAGCTCGAACGAAGCTCTTCGCCAACGTTCAGACTCATAAGAATACCATGTTTAGAAAGCTTAAGGTAAAAGTTTCAGAGTTCTGAACGTATTACACCGAACTGATTTGATACGGACTCATGTTCGTAGCAACATGTGAAAGGTTCAGGAGTATAACACTTGGACTGACAATGAATTGCGTGAACAAATGGGCCTTGGGCACCGGAATATTCGGAAAGTCCAATTAGTCTTATATGTGGTGTGGCAACCCCACATCTGAATAGCTTCATCCATTACAGACAATTTAGTTAGTTCGTCATATTGTTCCCGATAATTCTAATGCACGAGCTTCTACCGACCCTGGTGGCCCGAGCGGATACTGTTGGAAACTAGAAATAGACTCGATTACAGAATGATGTAGGCCTAGGGGGTACTATACACAGATAGGAACAGGGGTAGCTGACGTGTAGCTAACGTGTATGCATAAACACCTAATTTCGGCAACAGATACGCTGGAGTCTCGCCTCACTTATCTCATAAATCAGGACCTTTGTCGCTAACTTACGAAACTCTTGCTTTACTAAATTCTTGCCTAAGGACAAACATTCGCTTATAGAAACAGCTTGCGGATAATGATAGAGTAGCGGGTGTTGTATTGCTGCCTGCTGACTCGTGTCGTATTATTCGGCTGATACGGAGATTCCGGTTAAAAGTCGTGCGAATACAGGGTATGAAGCCTGTAGCTTAGGGTTTAGAGCCTGTAGATTATCGCTTACGGAGCCTGTAGGGCTCGTCCGCTTAGTGATTAAGCACTGTAGTTGGCCTGCTAGCTGGAAGCAGCTAAAGTAGAAAAGGTACCATGAGTCGGTTGATCAGCATCATTCATTGACCAACCTCCAATAGAAATCCATGTCTGAAGACCTGGATTTGAGCTCTTCAGCGCAGTAAATCGTGGATACAGCTCTACATCCTGATCACTCATAGGAGCTACGGCAAAGCTGGAGGGATCAACAAAAGCAAAGGCGTAGTTCAGATGGGTATAGGCGCTAGTAGGTATTCCCTCGGGGTACACTGTCTGTGTCAGTCGAGGGTAGGGCTTTCTGCCTCTCGGGACCTACTCTGATCACAGTTTCTTATAGGACACCATCCCTCATAATATCCCACAACTCGGCCTGTGGCACTAGTGCCCGAGCATGAAGGCGACTTGACGGTTTTATCACCGCAGAAATCCGATGTCGTCCCACAAAATCCATACTGTGAACAGCAGACATTTAATGGGCAGGCCTCGGCAGCAGACCATTGGGCGCCCCAGCCTGGATCACAGTTCGATTTTCGATCACAGTCCGAGGTGCAGTTGCCAGAGCCACAGAATGTTGGGCCATAACCACAGTATCCTGCATTTCCACAACAGCCAATGGCACATGGCTCACTCGGAGAACTTGGTGCCTTGTCAGCTTCGTCCTTCTTGCGATTGAGTAGCTGCATACCAGGTGAATGCGGCCTGGGCTGAGACTCCACCAGCAATAGCCAAAAAGCCCAAGAACCATAAAAGCATCCCTTTTGTAGTTCATATATAATGACCAAGGAACATCAATGACAGTATGACTCTCTGAGTATTGATGTAAGATGCGGTATCTGAGGATGTGTAAAGTCTACAGGGAGATGTTGGGAGAAGAAATGTCTAAAGAGTTGCTGTCCAAAGTAAGTAAACGGAAGGTAACTCCCTTTCCAGCACCAATCGAGATGACCTGTATGCGGCTAATCTTTTTTTCTATTCGGGTGTAGTGTAGCACAGTGCTATATAGCGATGCACTTGATCAGCTCATGATAACTTTTATGTTGCACCGGCAGATATGGCGTGGCGGGACAATCTCCCCTTCACACATTTGTCGAGACAAAATCTTTGGCTGCGTCAATTAACATTACTGCATCCGACGCAAGGATACATTTGATGGTAGCTCGTAGCTTTCCCTGCTGCAGTAAGCGAAGAAAAAAATTGAAGCGACGACACAGGCGGAAATGGAAGAACACTAAAACAAGACTATCTCTCTGACTTTACAATCAGCAGTGTGCCTTCTGGCATCAATGTAGAGATTCCACAAAAAGGGACCAAATACGCACCGCTCCTAGATCCCGTACTGTACTACTTATCGTCGTCTGCCTGCCGTTTTCTCTAATGCATATGCAAGCACGCGAACGAATAACAAACCGTGACACCAAAAGTTCTAAGGTAGTATTATAGGGAGATTCCTTCAGCGAGGACACTTTGAAAGTGGGGGAGACTTGATCAAATGATTAAGGAAACACTGCTGAATCTTCTGATTGGGTTTTTAAATGGAATTAAGTACTATATTGTAGCTGACATCCATGTATACTCTATTGCGCCCTTCCCCCCATGACCCTTTCACACCGACATCTGTGAGTCCTTTTTCCCTAAGCTCATTCTTTGAATTCCTTTCCCCGAGGGACATACTCTTATGGGACCAAATATTCTTAGGTGAGGCCTCTCCCACATAACTTCCGAGATAGCGACAAAATCTCAACTCCAGCAAAATGAAGACTCACGTGCGTCTAGCCGTAGCTATATGCATTCACGTAACAGTGTCTGTAGCGACTATTAATCTTTACCCAGCCGACTTCATACCATCACCGCTAGGATTAACTACCTCATGCATCAATGCGATTAACACCTCCATCAATTGCGACTCGGCCATCTTGCCCTACGCCTTCCAGGACTACTATGGACCATTGCACAACTCAACAGTTCAGTCTTCCATTTGTGAGAGCACATGCCGAGCATCTCTTATCGCCTATCGAAAGAACGTACTGTCAACTTGTAGTTCTCAGCCGGAAATCCAGCAAGGTTATCCGGTCACGTATGTGGGTGATCTGGTAATGAACTACTATAACCTGACCTGTTTGAAAGATCCGATGACGGGGGAGTGGTGCACAGGCAAGCTTTCCAGAACTAAATCATACTATTCTTAATGAATAACTCGGCCTTAAGATTACATCGGCGGCGTTAATTCATCAATCACGACGGATTCCGCACTCACGAGCCTCGACAGCTTGGTACTCTGCTCCCCCTGTATGTTAAGCCTTTTGAAGAACCAGCAAAGTACAGCCTTCTCCGGATATGATAATTCCTCAGCCCAGACTTGGGCATCAATCCAGAAAGAGTGCGGAGTGTCATACCCCACCATAGCACAACCATCTGTCATATCTTTTTCTCTCTCCTCTTTCTCTTCCACTTTCTCGTGCTCATCAATTCCCTCTCCCTCTCCCTCTCCCTCTTCATCTTCATCTTAATTCTCCTCAACAAATGCTTCCCAAAGGCACTACAACTAATACAGATCCAACCCCTATTTCATGCGCAATCTACCAGAAAGCAGCAGCAGAACTCTCTCAAGACGAGGTACGCCCCAACTATACAGCCATCACTCTCTTCTATGATGCCCTTTGCAAAGGGCCTAGGACTAATATATTCTACGCAGCTGCTCTTTAGTCAATACGTCCCTTCTACCTTCTAGCATCAATGCCGAATTATATGGCCTACGCCTAATACAGCTATTATCTAAGAATTTATATACGCGAACAATCTTAATAGTTCGAAGAAGATTAAAGATGTCGACCTAAACGACTTGTTTCTATAGCTTAGCTTCGATCTTAAAATCCTACGCTTTTTGCCGCTAATACGAAAGAGCAACAAGAACGCGACTAAGGTATATACTTAGCGATAGGTTAAGGGACAAGATAGTGCAGCTCTTAGCGGCTGGTGGTGTAGGCCGTAATAATAGTGATTAGGGCGACGCACTAGAGGGAGATAGTATACATGAAGACGGGACATCCGAGGAAGAAGTACACGAGGACGCGACATTAGCGCAGGAGATGGTCTTTGCTAATGATTTTCCTTCACCGTCGCAGCTGCACACCAACCATTGGCTGTCCTCTCCCTCTCTCATCCTCCCCTTGTACAACCAATGATCATCTAATGCTTTCACTCGTCTTCCTATTAAGCTGCCTGAAATAACGATAATAAAACAATATAATTATTGTAACTGAATCAACCATAGCTACATTGGAGCTCCCACAATTCTGTGCAAGTCGTGAGGGAAAAACCTAAAAAGAACAATTGGGAAAAACCTCACGCGGAGACTATAAAGAAACAGAACTAAATTTAACATGTATCAATGAATTTCCCGCAAACCCACTTCGAACAATATTGCGTCGGTATCAATTTCGCAGATGTAGAAGACTATCTCGTAGACCCTGAGCCAATGAAGTTAAAGCCTCTCTACGCTTTATCTGCTTCTGTGGCTCTGAAGCTACGCGTAGGAGATCTTCATCCGTGAATCCTGTGACTGTTATGGGGGAGAACAATTCGGACAGATCAGAAAGTATGTGACGTTCAATCACTTGTCGACATACGTTATCGACAAACGTTTTCATTGCCACCTGGAAGATTTAGCCTGCGGCAATACTGGTTCGATTTTTTGCTTACCTTGTAATAGGCGGTTAATCCGGCCCATGCCTCAGAACGGGCTTGCTCATCCATGTTAACGACGACTCTTCTCTGGAGGGATGCAAGAAGCTTCTCTGAATCGACGGCAGTATTGCTAACATGAAATTTGCCATTCCAATCTTCCTCCATCGCGCTTTTCACTGCCTTCTGAACCGCGGATCTCAAAGAGTCTTGCCGTGCATTCTGTATGTTGTCCGTGTAATAATGATTGTACGTTATTGGTTGCTGTTTCTCATCCGTGATCAAATTCTGGAGCTCAAGTTTTGCCCGGTTCAGGCTCTCCTCGAGTTTACTTGTCGTCATTTGCTGTACTTCTTCTCGTACATGGTCTTCTTTGATGACATAATCCAAAGCTCCACGGACAAAATATGTCGTCGACTCAAACAGGTCCTCCAAATGGTCCTGGGCGATGTTTTCCCAGCGGCTAGACTGTTCATGAAACAACTCGGATAAAAGGACGTGATTATAATTCCCAGGCAGCTCTCGACCCCTTGTTCGAATATAGACCTTACTTGATTAGCACAGGATCTAGGCTTTCAGTCAAGCAACACGTACACTCTTTATCCAACTGTCGAGCTCTTGCTTAGTGAGCAGTATTTGACCTTGTTTGTTACGCTCGTTGGACTTCTGGCTGTGCTGTTCACAGACTTTTCTTAGCTCCCCATGCTCCCGCATGTAGCTAGCAAACTGTCCATTATGCCTGTGAACCTCGGCTCTGAGACGCATTGATGTGTCAACGGCATTCGCTCCACCAAACAGGTTGAAATTGTCGTGATAATTGCCGTCAAGAGCTGCCCGAGCCAAGTCATGGAAGCTCATACTTAAACGGATCAAATATGCCCGTAGATGGGTAACGGTAGGTCGTTCGTCACCCAATGAGACCAGGGCTTGTTCTGTCTGAAGGAGAAGTGCTTTGATCTCGTTCCTGACTTTGGGCAGTTCTCTCTCAATGTGCTGGTCAAGGAGTTCCTGTAAGAACTCTCTCAGGGCATCTATGCCGACTCGAGACATGTCAAGTCTATGGTCCCTCCAAGCACTTGAAAGGAAGAAGTCTAGTTCTTGCCGCTTCCTGTCGCTCAAAGAAATGCCTGCATCCAATTGGGATGGGGTCGGATTTTTTAACAAGAAATACCCCAGCTTCAGCTTGGTGGTGTCTTCATTCTTGGCCAGGAGTGCGACACGGCCTTCGGTATTCTTGTTTATGAGGTCAGGTTTGGTGATGATTCCGATAGTCCTCTCACCAGCGGGATCAAACTTGCGAGCTCGACGAATAATGCCTTGATTGGCGATGTCATTGCTTGCTTGAACCACAGCAAGTATAATTGTCCGGGAACTTTCAAGGTACGACTGTACTAGGGAAGAAACTAGTTCCACGTCCTCATCAGTCTGTTCGTCGCTTGCCACGGCGATGAGGCCAGGCAAATCAACAACTGTCAGATGCAGACCCGTATTGCCGATAACTTCAATACGTAGGACATCCGCAGCGAACGCTGGCCCTTCTTGAACCCCATGGCCACGGATCTTCATCAACGCCGCGGCTTCCGTAATCACGCTTGGCAGCCCCGAAAAATCTGTCAGATCCCGCTGATATATACGAAAGCTCTCTTTTTCGGACTCGGTGCGGGAAACATGCGGGATGATAGTTGCAGTGATCTTGGTTAGTGCCATACTGTGTCGCAAAATGATCTCCGTCGCAAATTTGGTACAAACTCCGTCTTGCCTGGGGAAGGGAATACCAGTGATACCCTCCAAAACAGAGCTTTTTCCAGCTGATTGATCTCCACAGACCACTAACTGGGGAAGGGATATGTGATCTCCTACGCCATTGGCTCTTACTCTGTTGATCTGATTAAGTCGATTCGACGATCTGGTAGACCGAAGACCTCCAAGAGAGATGATCCCCGAACCATCATGCGTCTCTTCATCTTCTGTAGTTTGGCCCCGCATCGTGGGCTGATGCGGCTTCGGTAGTACGTCGTAGGTTATAGGAGGATGCAACCTGTGCTCTGCGTTATGAAGTTCAACTGTTGGAGTGAAAATTTTGAGGGACGTACTGCAATTATAACCTTGGCGACGTATCTACGAGATGTGAGGCTCGAATCTCTTTATGCTACCGTCTGCAAACGTCGAATCGACTCAATTAGATCGATAGAGTTAGAGCTAATGGCGTAGGAGATCACATATCCCTTCCCCAGTTAGTGGCCTATGGAGATCAACCAGCCGGAAAAAGCTCTGTTTTGGAGGGTATCACTGGTATTCCCTTCCCCGCCTGTCTACAAAAGCAAGCTGGATTTGGAGGGAAAGGTATTATAGCAGAAAAGACTGAGAAACTGTCAAGATTGTTTTCGCATTCCCGCGGGAATTCAAAAGTACGCTATGACGCGCTCACCTGCATAAACGCATTCCAGAGACAGACTGAAAACAGTCATAGTGAGATAGTTAGATATGATGAGATATTCTGAAGCTCTGCTTTCAGAACTGTGTCTTGGAGATAATGTAAACCAACATTGGTAGTCGGCCTGAAACGACAAATAATCATGGCTGAATCGACGCGGCAGTGATTGAAGCCATCCCTGAAAACGGGATTATTACCCAAATTCTCAAGAACAAAATCGCAAGTTGCTTCATAGCTTCACATGCTGCTACAGGTTGAATGATGGAGGATATGGAGTTGACGCGATGATATTTCGCGGTCGCGGAATTGTATCTTTAACGCAGATACGTTGAACCTTTCCCATCCACCACAATTGCCGTCCTACAGTAACCAGGATGCCCACCGTAGTGAGCGTACACCACGCATGCCATATCTGCATACTTTCGAAGGTACCCTTACGCAAACTAATAGAACATAGTTTGACTGCAAAAACTGGACGATTCGGTGGAAAGATCGCAGAGGTGCGGGGACGCGGGCTAAGTTAGCATTTAACTTTTTCCACTGAACAGTCTCTCAGAACTTAATCGTATGAGTAGTTTGATTATCTACTCGCAGTATTATGCTATAACCACACTTGTGTGTAATAAAATCGACTTGCTGCCTTAGAGGCTTAGGCTTCGGACCGTAAAATGCATGCTTTAACATTTTATGGTTAATGACTTAGTTATGTTTCTTTTGCCTTAGGCCGCGACAATGTTACAACGTGGCTGCACGGCCTTTTCCGCACGCTACTCTTGATCTAGGGCGCCCCAGCTAGAAAACATGTACGAAGAGAGGCTGGATCTGCTTCGCTAGGCCGTCCCCAACATGTTAGCTATTTTGCAGATGTGTTACAATTATCAATGCCTATATCAATACGTTGCATCCCTGAAGGATTAGGAGGATTTAAAGGATTTATATCAAAGTGTATATTGGGCTTTCTCTACCTTCATTTTGTATGCGTACACACCTTCTTTTGAAGTATATAAGACCCCATTTGAGCCTCCTGGAAAGGCTAGTTCAATTCAATTCATTTTACCTCAATGCTTAGTACGTACACAGCGAGAAGGTAACAAGATCTCCGATGTAAATGACAACGAGCTTCACGACTTGACCCTCCACATCGGCCATACAGGTAGGTTGTCAGAGTCTACTGAACTCCGATTCAATAAACTAAATGTACAGCTAGTGCATTATTCAAGGTCAATTGTATATCCTTTATTTATTGATTACGCGGTGAATGGAACACACACATTGCGGCCATAATAAGGTCCTTCAAGAGCACCAAACTAGGGTTATTCATAGCTTTATATGTGACCATTTTTTATATAGTATTCAACCTATAGATACACTAGTATTTTAATAAAATTATACCGTAAAGAAGGTCTCAAATCCAGGTGCAAAACCCCATAGTACGGCCTTGTTTACGAAGTGGTGGGAGATAAATTACCTCCATAAAATTAAGTTTAAGCCTTTGGTTGCCCTTTGAATTACAGCACAAGATGCAGCTAAAATAAGGCTCTGGTTTAAACGATGGTGGGCTACGCAGACTTCCTGGCCATACTAGTTTTTAAATCTTATAAATAAACGATATATTTATTTACTTTATAACTTTTTATTTAGCTTATATTACATATAGTTTATTATTTATAAAATAATTTAATCTAATTATTAGAGTTATAATCTTAGTTTTTATATTATATTAAACCTTATATAATATATTACTATAAATAATACTATTTACTTAGTAAGTAAATTAATATACGATTAGAGTTTTTTTTAATCTTTTCTATCTTATAAGAAAAGGAGGGTAGTAGACTAGCTTCTCCTACCCTTCTGTTGTCTTAGGTAGGGTAAGCTTATATAATTTTACGTGTGTCCTACAATACTTGTAATACTAATTGCTCCCGCCTTAGCTTGCGCCTTGCTTAGCTCGCATCGGCCAAGTGCGTCTCGGACGGCGCCGTGTCTGCGTCCGTAGGACTCGTATTATGCCCAAGGACCTCTCAAGCTGGTGAATCCAAAGCTGTGCGGGTTCGCCTCATTCAAGACTCGCCGTCATCAGATCAAACAGGTCTTTCAACATATACTGGTACTCCACAAGAAATATTACGCCGCCGGGAATATCCTTTATGGGGAGTGTCATTGCTACTATAAGGGCTGTGCGATTGTAACAACAACTCTAACAACCAATGATAGACGGGACACCCCAAAAGTCATATTATCAACAAGTTCAATTTCTACTCGGAAAAACGCTACCTCCGCCATTTCTACTGTGAGAATCGACTTAGTCCTGTCGCCGTTGAGTCGGTCGCATGGTGCGGTATATGCGAGCATTTCCTGGAATGGGAGCAGTTTGGAACTGGGAATGACGGTCATTTTGCCAGCCATTGGGAGGAAGTATGGAGTTTGGTTAGAGAGCATGGGTACACTGGCCAATTTTATAATGGGCGCCGAACTATCCCTTCATTTTGCCCGTTCTGCCTTCATAACAATAATCTTACACCCACTGAGAGAATCTCGGCGACGATGAGCCAGGTCACCCGTTGCAGTAACTCTAACCACATAGCGGCACATATCGACGCCCCCGATTTCCCTTCAACTTGTATGTGCCCTTGCCTCCCAATAACCTGTACCTATCAGCAAGAAATGCTCCTCCAGGAACTGGCGAGTCATTTGAGCAATGTTCATGGCATAGCGATGCCCAAGACCACGCGCAAGGAACAGAGCAAGAGCCTTTGGTGAAAAATCTGTGAATACTCAAGAAGGATTAGGAAGCGGGAAGCCATCAAAGAGAATGAAGAAGTAAGGTAGTTGGTTGTAAGAGATTGTGGTATCATTTTGCAGTAGAGAAGTAGAGGCCAAATAGGGCAGTCCTGAAAGCAGTCATTACTTCTGTCAAAGCTGCGCAGCAGTTTCAACCAAAGTCACTAGCAGAGGAGGCATAACAAGAGAGCGAAAGGGCAGGGGGTAGTTCGTGATTGGAAAGAGGAGGTCTAGATCTGCTGACCTAGGCAGCTACAACTGTGGTGACACAGTTGGGTTTGAACCGGAATATGAGGTAATACAGGAGTAATTTGGTTACCATATAGTCTTAGTCATGAGAAGTTTATAAAATCAATCAATATATATGGATAGAGTTTGTTTGTGGACATTGCTAGTCAGATTGACATGTTAGATAAAACGCCTATTCAGGATTGTACTAACAGGCCTGATCGCAGTGCATAGTCAGGCCATCCATTCAGTAACCCATGACAGCCTTTGGAACATAAGCCTCCTCCAAATACCTGCTTTCCTCTTCGGTAAGCTGAACACTCAAAGCCTTCACGCTATCGTCCACCTGTTGTTTGTTGTATAACCCACAGATAGGCGCCATTCCTCCCTTTGATATAACCCAAGAAATTGCAATGATAGCCATGCTGACGCCCTTCTTGCCAGCCAATTCTTCTACCCTCCGTACAATCTCTTGATCAGCCTCAAGATGCTTGCCACGGAAGAGTAACTTCAAGAAGACATCACTCTTCTCGCGCTCGTCAGTGCGATCTTCCCAAGGGTGGGCGAGCACTCCGGCGGCGAGTGGCGACCAAGGAAAGAGGCCAATCGAGGTTGCCCTGCAATAGGCATTCATCTCGCGCTCCTCCTCGCGGTAGAGCAGATTGTAGAAGCCTTGCATTGAGATGAACTTATGCCAGTTGTGTTTTTCGGCTACGTTTTGCGCCATTTGGAACTCCCAGGCTGCCATCTACAACAGCATCATTAGTCAAACTCGTGTTAGTGACTCGAGAGGACTAGAGAAAACTCACAGAGCTGCCACCGATATATCTAGCTTTCCCACTGTCGATGATGTCGTTGAAGGCTTTCATGGTTTCTTCGAGGGATACTTCGTGATCAAGACGGTGAGTTTGGAGAACGTCAATGTAAGTACCGAGGCGGGCAATACTGGCGTCTACAGCGTCCAAGATGTGCTTTCTTGATAATCCGACTTGATTTACCTGGACATCGTCGTTTCTTCCTTGACCCGCGGCATCAACAGCTCCTCTCACAGGGTTGACGTAATGGAACACCTTGGTCATGATGACAACCTTGTTGCGGGGAATATTGTACTCTTTCAAGAAGGCGCCAAGGATCTCCTCTGAGCGTCCATTGGAATACGTATCGGCGACATCGAATGTGTTGATACCGGAATCATATGCGTGCTTGAGGATAGGGAATGCCTCTTCTTGGTTCAGTACCCAGGGTTGCCAGTTCTTGTCGCCATACGTCATGCAGCCAATGATGATCTTGGAGACTTTGAGGCCGGAGCTGCCAACTCTATGAGAGATGTTAGGTTTTGTCTGGGCATTGAACCGGGATATAAGAGGCTTAGGGAGCATACCTCATGTATTGCATTTTGGTAGACATGATTGATACCGCTGAAGGCGGTGCCAAATAGATGATGATACGGTCAATGGAAGTGTAATGCAATGAATGATTTGAACATTGTATATACTGAGAAGATATTCTGTACCTTTGGCTGTTACCAGTTACCTTATGTACCTTACTATACCTTAGCTGTCGAGCACGGGATAGGATCGTCATACTCTATATCTCCATGTCCACGGCAAAAACAATCATATGATTCTAGAGATAGGTCGCCTGAAAAGAAGATTACCGATTGGCCAATTTGTCGTAAGCAACCTGCATCTGTAGCTCGGCGTCAAAACTGTTTTACGTAGACATCTGACTAGCTAAGTACATTAGTGTCACGTTATCTACCTCGCTTCAGGTCAAAAAAGGCGGTCTGGAAAACCTTAATAGAATGGGGAGTCTAAAGTCTGAATAAGGTACGTCGTTTGTAGCATTAGCAACAATATGGCGATATTATATTGCTAATATTGGTTATGTATTATTTACATAAATATTTTATGTTTGGCCGTGCGTTTTATACTACTTTATAGAACTCGCTAAGATTTTCATATCTTTATTCTCGCTAAACTTATTAGAGTCGATTTCTGTACCTAGAGAACATTAAATTTGACATACTCTATTTACGTGATGCACGTATAGTAGGGATAATTATACGGAAACCAATATCGTGTAATACGATATCACTATATTATTGCCAACACTGGTCATTTAGAGCCAAGGATACCTTATGTATACATACCTTATATAAGTTATGCAGCGAGCGAGGAGCATCTGTTATGGCCAAATGGAAACTTGCCTCCATTGGTCCGGGATTCGCCTCTTCCCTTTTCTTTTCTCGTTTCTTAGCGTTTGTGTTTGAAGCTTGGCGATGGAAGATGGCGCTTAGCACGGTAGTAGAACATAGCCCCGTTCTTAACCATATAATTGATGAAGGATATGAGGGACGACTCCATTTAGGCAAGCTGCAAAGGGGCAATATCATGATTTGATCAAATTCAGTATCGATCAAAGTGAAGCTAGTTGATCCCGCGAGGTGATATTCCCGATGGGCCAATTCAATTCATATCAAATGCACTGAGAGTGAATTCTGTCAAACTAAGCACTTGATCGTGGGAGAGTACCTTGTGCACAACGAGGGGTCTTTGATTAATCCGCAAGCTCCCACATGCCCAATGAATTTTTGAGGCGAATAAACACGTAGACTTCGGTCAAGTTGGAACCCTCAAACCAGTTTCCAGATGATTATCAACACTCCCTTTGCGGCTACATCCCAATCTGACATCACCTCGGAGATGTAGAGGAGAGCAAAAGCACAGTACGGATCATGAAAATATCAAGCCTTTCAACTGTCAATTGACTAAATAAAGTCAATATTCGCACCCTGGAGTAGTTACGTCGGAAACCGTAATCAGACATGTCTTTCCTACACTTTTGTCCATACACCACTCTGCTTCTAATGTCCCACAGTAGCCTGCGCGGCGGCAGAGTATCTGTTACCGTGTGGCTTGGCTTCATCCACAATCTTGCGCATTTCTTGTAACTCTTCCTCCGTCAAATCAATGTCCCGCGATGCAAAGTTGGCCTCAAGTCGCACTGGCTTGGTTGTACCTGGAATAGCAATCATGCCTTGAGCAGCGACCCACGCGAGAGCGATCTGGGTGATTGTACATCCTCTTCGAGTCGCGAGTTTCTTGATCTCCTCCACGATAGCCTTGTTCTTGTGGAAGTTTTCACCTTGAAACTTGGGGCCTTGAGGAAAATACGTGTTAGTAAGGACCAGGAAAATCCTAATGGAGAGAGAATATGGCCAAGAAGAGACGTACTTGTTAGACGGAAATCGCCCGCGGGGAAATCCTCGGGAGTTTTGAACGGAAAATCGTCCACGAGCCACCCGTGGCCTAATGGACTATAGGCAACGTAGGCAATCTTCAACTCTCTAGCAGCTTCTATCAAGCCGTCGGTCTCGTGAATAGTCTCAAATGCGGAATACTCGGCCTGGACGGCATCGATCTTTGCAACTACGAAGAAGGTCAGCAGTAACAAACCGACAATCGCAAAAGAGAACTTACTCGAGTTAGCTTTGCGCAAAGTCGCAGCAGAACATTCGGAAAGGCCGATGAACTTTGTCTTTCCCGCTTTTCGGATCTCATTGAGAGCTGGAATAGACTCTTCCAAAGGTGTGTCTTTGAAGGTAAAGTTAGCAAGTCGAATACGAAATTAGGTTGATTCAACGTACTAGGATCAATACGATGCAAATAGTAGAGGTCTGGAGTGAAGCCGAGTCTCTCTATGGTGCCCTCGATATATTCCTTAATGTGGGAGGCAGAATTGGTAACTTCCCTGAGTCCGCCATCCACTCCCTCAATGCAAGCAAAGCCGCATTTTGATGCAACTACAAAACAGCATAGTCAGTATTGGTTCTCAGATGGCGGTGACTTGCAACGTACTGAAGATTTTATCACGGACGTTGTGCTTCCTGATGAAGTCTCCGAGCAATTTCTCGTTGATACCGGCTCCATAAACAACCTGCAATTTCATTTATCAGTCTTCCGACAGCGCGATTCATACGCAGATCTTTTTGACCTACAGCAGTATCCCAGAATGTACATCCTAGTTCGATGGCCTTCAGAAGGACTGGCTCAGCTTGCTCCAGGCTAAGATTGTTTCCAAAACCAAAGCTTTGCCCCATAGCGCCAAAGCCTGGAGACGCGACCTGGGTGTCGCCGAAGGGAATTGTTTTGACCATGTTGACTTTGTATAGTGTTTTATCTGATTGTGGTTGCTTTGGGTTGTTCGTTGTAGACCTCTTGGAACAGTACCGTAGGATACAAAGGTAAGGAAATAAAAGTGAGGCAGTTGACCCTGTCAGGTGATGTCAGAGTCGGACTTTTCGGACATAATATCGGAGTGGATTGAAAAAAACCTTGTATCCTGTAGCGTTACGGCCTGCATTGCACTATCACTTGGCGCTAGGGCTGCGATGAAGCTAGGCCAGGACTCTATTCCTTGTCGCCCATAAGCAGATGGCATCTTTTCTTCCCAGCTTTTGTTTTCTATTCTATTTCTATATCCATTCTACTACCTATCTTACCTTACCTAACCTACTTTGAGTATCTCATCTGCTTTCTGCTTATGACACCCCACCTCCAGACGGAAGCAAATTTCAAGTGCGATATCCACATCTTTCGAATATGGCCGAGTCAACATGCGCCACGCAGATCGTCCTGCAGTACATGCCACAGCAAGATATGATCAGGGGACCAGAGGATGTTTGGTCTGGCTTGTCCAGCGCAGCTGAGCGAAGAAAGACACAAAATCGACTCCACCAGAGAGCCTGGCGTAAGCACTGTTTCCACTCTTTGCGGTAAGTTACTGATGATGCATGCTTCCCTAATTTGCAGGGAAAAGAAAGGCTCTTCAGCGATCACAGCTTCGTATGGCGCAACATGCAACCATCGAGGGAAATAGTTCCTCCGAGCAAAAACTTGCGCCCCGGGAAACCAGGTCGTTCGGCTCAAGTGGCTCCTCAGAGGACAGCAGCTCGCTAGTGGTCAGAGCTACGGATCATCATTTCTCTCGCTCACATTCGGACGTGACTCGGTGGCAAGAGGTCGATCTGCTTGATGTCTTTGATTCAGCTGCAGGTCTTTCTCGAATCAAAATTTGCGAGCGTGCTCGAACGGCTGCCGCATGCGCACAAGGCAATCTAGATGGTTCCGCAATTATGGATTGGTTGCAAAAATGGGCACAAAGTACTTCTACGATGGGATCTCCGAGGAGCGACAAACTTCTAGTTCTCGTAAAACTCAACGTGTTCCGAGCTCTCATCAGCAATTCTCAGACGCTTGGAATCCCATCCGACGTCATCATGGACGACGATGCAACATCTGCATTTTGTCCGCCGGCTGTTGATGTAAACGGCATCCTCGCCCTGCCACAAGCCCTAAGACCTACAGATCTTCAGACCCAGGTCCCCCATCATCCTTGGATTGATTGTTTGCCTGTGCCTCAGATGCGGCAAAATCTGATCCGAGCCGGAAATACATTTGATGATATGGACCTTTGTGGAGATTTGGTTGGGCTTTTCAGTACCGGCACTGGGAGAACAGGCATCATCGTCTGGGGAGAGCCGTGGGATGTGGCTGGTTGGGAAGTGACTGAGGAATTCTTGAAGTGTTGGGGATGGACGATCAAGGGATGTTGGGATTTATTTGAGTCTACAAATCGCTGGAGGGCAGGGCGAGGTGAAATGGCTCTATGCTTTGACAAATTTACAATCTAAAGACGCGAAGACTTCATCTATCTGTTCCATGAGTGACATCGCAGGTATTCTATGGAGCGTGAATAAGCGATATCTGGCTACGATATTGGTTTGCGCTCTTAGATGATCAAGCGTTTGGATTTTGTTGAGCTAGGTAGTATTAGGTGGTGTCGCCCACATAGTTCTTCTATGGGGTGAATTTTTTTAAATGTTAAACCCGTAAAGGTCCTCACTCTGGTTCTACATTATTAAGTGATGGCGAATTATGAACTCGAACAGGGAGCCGTATTCCTGGCACCTCTAGTCCACCATAAAACAAGTGGGATCGCGAAGTTATTACCGGAAGGAAAGGCTCGATGAAGCTATTTTGCAGATAAGTCGAGAACCACCCCATCCGGCCCAAGCTCGCTCGGCTCTATCTTGCTTTACAATACATCTGCTCAAGATCTTCCCCCTCGATGGAATCTAAGTTGTCTCGTACCGCATTATCCACGGCGGTTTCAATATCATCGCTGCCATCGACGAGGTCAAACCAGCCTGAAGTATCATCTCGTGAAAGGAGACTGACAGCTACGGCGGCAACATCGGTACGCGATACTCGTCCTGAAAATTTCGTCTTGCCTAGATGGACTTTGCCCTTGGGAGCATTGGTAAGCCAGCTGGGTCGTAGGCTAATTACTTGGAAAGAATTTGGGCTATCATCGTTCCTCTGCTTAGCCATGGCGACCAGGTACTCATCAGCGTCCAGCTTGGCCTTCGCTATCTCTGGATATGCTCTTGTCTCGTCGAGAAAATTTTGGTAATCGGTCTTGTCCCACCAAGGCGCCTTCTTCCGGCGCGAGGCAGGAAATGATATCATGAGGAATTTTGTAACGTCGAGAGAGGTTACGGATGCCTTGATAATTTTCTTCGCTGCATCCCGATCGATGGCGTTGACATTACCCATGTTCCCTGGTGGCAGGTAAGGTAGCTTAGCAAAAGGATTTCTCGCATCGTCATAAGATTTACTTACCTGCCGAGAACACAACATAGTTGGGCTTGACTTGCGTGACAATCTTACTGGCGTCCTCATCCTTCATACGTGCCAGGTCAACAACGAGGACATCGGCTTTGGGACTCTGTTTTGGTCCTAACTGAAGAATGTCTGCTTCTTGTCTCGGGTCTCTGATGACGCTGGTAACGTGCCAGGAATTCGCGAGCATCGATCCAGCGATCAGTCGACCAATGCCACCATTTCCACCAAAAATCAGAACGCGGGGCGTGGCCATAATCGCAACCTGGAACAGAACAGTAGCGACAACGAGGATTTGGTATCAGGAGGAACAGAGTGTACAACGTTGACAATAGTCCGGCTTTTCGTAATATAGCTGGAAAAGTCAGTCAAAAAAGTAGACTATCGGTCTAAAATCTATAGTCTAGAAAAATTACAAGAAGTTAGTCTAACTTCTTGTTAGTAATCTTTATAAGGGGGGTAAGTAAAAAGTTAGGGTTAGAGGCTGTCATGTTAAAAGTACGTTAGTGGATCGAACGTGCGGTGAGGTGCATGATGCGAGGTGCTGATGCGTAAGCCAGATTGGCATAAGCAGAAGTATAAGCAGCGGAGCACGCTACAATACTTGGCTTTCAGGTGGTACCTTACTATACCTTAAGTGCAGTTGCGGCCTGAGACACGATCAATACCTTAAATGGCAGATTCCATGCTCCACATAGTAAGTAGCGTGCATTAACGTTGATGCAAGGTACGTCAATGTCAACCTCAAGTCGGTATCAACAAAACATCAATACCACCACATCAAAATCACTACCACTACCACCACCACCCGCTTTCCTTCACATGATCACCCATTCCGAAGATTTCACGTTTAGCTATCTGCGATTGGGCATTGTATCCTCGTCTTTATTGATGGATTGAATATTCAAATACATTTGGATGACACCTCTAAACAAAACCATTCATCCCTCAAATTTATGGTGCGCTTGATCCTGCAATATCGCGAGCCATGATTATAGGTCCCTGCTTGCTGTAGTTGACGAGATCGGCCTATAGTTTCTTCCCATCCTTAGTGCCTATCGCTTGCATAAATACCTCCTGGCTAGTCCAGACAGTGGTTGTCATCGCACAGTAAGGTGCATTCGCAAGAAAGGTAAACACTTCCCATGACACTAGGATAGAGGTATCGAAGTACTTTGACGCTTCGGCCATATGCTTGTCGACATAGTACTTAATGTTGACGTGAGCGGCTTGCGGGTACAGGAGCTGTATGGCACGAGTGTTAGCTTCTGCTCTGTCCTTTGTGGTCTAGGGTTGTTTGTGAAGAGGATAGAGGGTAAGAGAACGGATTTCGTACAGTGTAGACAATAGTCATGATGATAAGGCTCGAGGTTCTGTCTGTGAGAGTCGAAAGTGGATAGCGGAAGAATTGCAGGTATGGCGATGGCGATAACGTGAGAGTCTGAATAGCCGAGAGGGTGTTTGGTTGGTTGTTTTGAGCGCAGTTATGGCAGCTCGAATTCGGAAGGCTAGGGAAATCATTGCTGTCGACATGCAACCTTCGCGGCTCGAACTAGCCAAAGAACTAGGTGCGACAAGTACTATCAATAGCGCTGAGATGGGCGTTTTGGCCGAGATTAAGAAAAGTTTCCCACCAGCCGGGGTGAGCCTTATGCTCGATTGCACGCGGATTTCGCAGATCATTGAGATCATGACTGCTTCTTTGACACTTGTTAGTCGAGCGTGTTCAGTGGGGGCACCATCGCTTGGGCAGACGTGTTCAATCACCTCGTCATGGGCAGGCAGTACGTAGGTTCTCATCTAGGGGATTCAACTGCACAGGAGGTAAGTTGGTCTCTACGTGCCCAGGCGATCAGTTAGCATTAACTAACTCTTTGCTGACCCATATTGTTTTTCATTTTCTAGATGACCCTATGCCTCATTAATCAGCACAAAAAGGGAAACTTTCCATTGGAGAAAAAATTATTGTTCACTCCTGTATTCACACCGAGACCACGAGAAAAGTGCCTAATCTGCCGCTCAACGGGGTCGACTGCCTCCTGTGGTCCTTCGCACTCCTCTGACATGCTTTTCATGGCAATTGGCCTCGTAATTGGCCAGTAACAAAGGCCACTCACTGCTTGTGGTATGTAGCAAATGTGGTTGTTGTGCTGGCCACAAAACTTGGGAAAGCGTAGGTAGAAAAGTGTGGCAGAGGGTCCAAGAAGGCGTCCGAAATCAAGGGTGCAGTGCCAACCACGGAAAACCGTAGTATCTTCAATAGTTGTCAAAGTCTCTGGGATGTCCCTGCGATTTTCTTTTTTCTACCTCGACAGAGCCGTCATGGTATGCCAAAGAATAGGGAAGCTTACGATAAGGTGATATCACCGTGTCAAGGAGTCTAAGCTTCTTCATTCCCCTACACCCACTCTCCGTTTTACACTCGACATATTTCCCTGGCGGTCCCTTAAGTTCAAGGGCCTGAATTTTGGGCAGAAGCCTAGACTTTCTTCGTGAATCCTAGTTGCTTAGATCTTCTGCGGAGGGAGCGTACAGCCTTCAATGTTGTTACTTCAGCAACATAATTCCTTTACATAGATATAGTATACTACTTTTCAAGTGCTTTCCTATCCTCAAAGATAAGCTCGCTTGCTCCTCGCCTCTGTTCCCTTGATACGGTTATTATCAAAAGCTTTCTTGCCGTGCAGATCAACCCTGCGACCCACAGTGCGTCGATTAATCCAATCTTTACTGCTGACCTGTTCCTCTACTTCATCCTTCTCCAGCGGCGGGATGATATCGCTGCCCTCCAATCGCTTCAGTATCACGTCGTCATTGGGCCGGCTGAAATATACAAGGGAAAAGCGTGTGTGGTCGGCCTGTTCGCCCGGCGGAGCAGTAACGCGATGGATATTAGAGCGTAAGAGGCCGTTCGTAAATTTCACCATCGCGTCGCCGAGGTTTATGATCGCGTGGTTGGGGAGTGGTTGGACGTAGCACCACTGTGCGTCTCGTCCCGGTGGGAGGACCTGAAGCCCTCCTAAGCGATTGAAGAGTACGGTCACGCTTCCGAAGTCAGTGTGCTCCCCAAGTGAGGTTCGACGGTCGTCGACGGGTTGGGGAGGGGATTTTATGAAGCGGATTATATCGCCTGAGTGGCCTTCTAGACGATGCAGATCTTGGAGGGTGTTTGGCGGGAGGTGTAGGTGGTCATTAAGGAGAGTCAAGACTAGGGTGACGATGCCGTAGGCGGAGGAGATGAATGATTTTAACAGCGGACGTCGAGAGTTGAGTACGTTGGGGGCAGGCCATGGATCGGAGAGCTCGAATATGTCGTCTTTCGGTACCTTTTCCCCTTCTGTCAGCCATTGAACTGGATTTGGGAACTTAACGCTGTTATATATAACTTACATTGTAAAATTCATTACGATCCAAATTCCCATGGCTGTCCACGGCATTGAGGCCAAGCCCCTTGTACCCGTAGTATGAGTTCTTGTGTATAAAGTCGAACTTCTTCTTCTCCTCGAGCGGGAGTTCAAACAGTTTAGTGCTGACTTTAAACAGTTCGTCTGCGTCGGCGAGGATAAACTTTCCAGCTGGGCAGGAAAGGTCGAGGTAGAAGAACCCTAGGTCTTCACAGGCGCGGATGAAGCGGTTGACTTCTCCCGCATCACGGTCGAGGAGTTTGGACAGGGAGAGGCGGAGGAGCGGGGCCGTAGGTACATCTTTGGGGAATGGTGGTGTATTTTCGAATGCCTGCAATGGAGCCGTCAAGGCTTCTGGGAGTGCTCGAGTCGCCATTCTGTTATTAGAGCCTTTTTTCAGTACAGTTTGTACAAAAACACAGAAAGTTCAGAATGAAGGTATAGAAGTCCAATCAATATATAACAGGTTTTAATCCACCATCGGATTAAACAAGTGAGGGGCCTTTCTCTCCACCATCCAATCAGACATCCGCTGATCAAAGCTTTACGTCTCGTACAAGAGATCCGACACTTCCGCAGTGGTACGACGACAGCAGGCTGAAATCCCCCAACCGTCTCAAAACAGTCAATATGAATGGCTCTGGAAAGACTGCCTAGCCCGGTATGAGCGAATTGCCACGGAGCCCACCTCATACTGCAGTATACCTCCAGCCCACAGCCCAAACCGCGCTCCCGACATATCACCTGTCACCCACTCAGGTTGAAAGCTAATGATCATTTTATAACTCAACTTTTCAATCTTTATGCTCGCTAGTTCGTACAGAACTCGACCCGATGCGGGGGCATGGGCATCGGGGACTACCCCGGACTACCCCGGAGGCGAATGTCGTCATTAAAGCCAAAGAAGCCCCTATCCCGATACGTGTAGGTCATTTATCGGATTAACTGGTCAACACCTGATATCGTTGATTGTCGTCCTCCTCGTCTATCATAAGAGAGTACTTTTGGCTGGGTTGATAATTGAGCGCTTCGAAGCCGTTATTCATAGTTCCCAAGACTTTTCCTTGTTCAGCATCACTTCAAAATCGCAAGGATGGGTTCTCTTGACTACTCGTCCAACTCCGAGTTGTCTGCATCGGCGCAGGTATGAGAGAATTCGTCCATGTATGCCGCCTCTTAAGCCAACTAGGGCAGGATGTTCCGGCCTTATGATTGCCCACAAGTACAAATGTGTAGATGCCCATGACAGATTATCAGGATCTGGCCATCTATGGAAAGAATCGTGAGCCACCAACCCCTAGGATAAGAGTTCGAAACTCAGGCTGACTCCCCACAGATGAATTTGTTGTTACATGGCTGGAGAATAGGTGCTCAATCCGATCCAATACACCGGGCAAGCGGATATGATTGCCTCATAATCCGTTCAGTTGTCCAGTGGGCACCATTGAAAACAGAGGGTTGTTGTCCTCGTACGAATCGAACCAAAGCGTTCGGGGCGAGAATTCCATGGCTCGATCGCCGTAGACGTCAAAACCGTCAAGCAAGACATCTTCGCTGTCTTGTGGGACCATAATGCTGTTGTCTTCCAGCATATTCCAGGTTATGTTGGAGGTTGTCACCCCACATTGAGACAGAGGTCGCTGTTGTCCGTCGATCGATTCATTGCTCTGCTCAATGGCCATGGAATCTGCTGATCTCCTGGTCATTGCTACGTTCGATTTCTGCGCAGAGGGTCTTCTTCTTCCAACAGCATCTGCAGTAGGTTGCTGCTGCAGGCTCACTTGATCTTCATGAACTATCCCGAAGATACCGCTGATAGCCTTGCTATGGCTTTCCATTTTTCGACGATCCCTTCGCTCCACGTACAGACTGCAAGCAACTTGAAGGTATTCGATGATCATGAGATATCTTTTGGCCAAGGCGTCATGAAGTTGAAACGACTGGAGCAGCGCCTGTGCGTCTTGTAGGGATCCTTGTAGAGGAAATGACTTGTCCAAATCACCGAAGAATGCAAGACCCAGTACCAATGCTGCGATGAAGACAGAGTTCAGCACAAAGGGCAAGCGTTTTGGAACGTTTGAGTAGCCAATCAGTGGTTTCAAGAGGTCGATAGTACGGACAGCAGAGCCGACACAGGCATCCACGAGTGTTAGATTTGACGTTGCTTCTGAAGGCTGATCTGCGGAACGCATGTTTGGTCGGGTATTGGAAACCCGAAGTGATACATGTTCCACAAGAAATGGTCTTGTGAGAAGTATAATCGTCCAGTAGTAGGCTTCTTTCAGGTGATAAAGGCCAATATTTGGTCTCGGTCCAGGCAAGAGCTCGTCGCTAGGATGTATACCGTCAACTTTGAGACCCTCACGAAGCCGAGCAGTCCAACATCGATGCATTTTACTTATTCTCCTGACCACCTCGGTACTGATTTTCCGCTGACAGTAAACATCAGTTAGAATGTGCTCAAAGATAGTAACGAGTCTTGCAGATGCCGAGTAGTTTTCCGTGGATGTGGTATCTCTAGTTTCTGAGGTGGACGGAGGTCTGCCGAGAGAAGCACTCATAAAGAGATCAAGGACACGAATGACCTTCCAGAGTCTTTCCCGCGTTCTGCGTTCGGTCTCCCCAAACAAATCGGACACTTCCTTTTTATGAAGGCCCATTGCATATGCCGCCCTCACTGCAATGCCAAGGTTCATGAATGCTGCATTTCTCCTGGCTGCACCAAGCATGAACATTGTGATCAGTGCGTAGGATTGGACCGTCGGTATGCTGGGCTCTTCTGTATAACTTAGGGCAGTCAGATATCGTCCGTAGTTGAAATACTGCTCCGCCGACACATCCTTGTCCTCTGAACTGGTCTGAGCCCCAATGGCCAGTACAAGACAGAGTATAGACCCGAATGAATCCGTCGACTGTGAGTTACTGTCAAGCCAATGCGAAAGATGATCCAGGAGCTCTGCTTCGTCGAACAGATCAAGGACACAATTTGTCACAAGCATATATCGACTCACGAGCTCGGTAGCTTCGGCCAGGGTTGGCTTGGTGACGGGCCCATGGAGATGAGAATCAAGCCAGTGCGTCTGTCCTTGAGGTGTCTCCTCAACCATGAGGTGGCGCAGAGGATCAGCGGTAAAGGCACATGCGCCTATGGAGGCCTCGACGACCTTTCGTATGTTCTGCAAGAACGATAGATTTGCAGAATCTCCAATAAACATAAACTTGCCTTTCGCGTCCTGGATCAATCGCGACAGATGGGGGACTGGAGCCGAGGAGGATAACTCATCAGAGTCTGGATGAGGCGACTGCTCTGAACTCGAAGTTGAAGTATTACTCTCGGGGTTTATTAGTCGTTCAATAATAACATGCTCAGCCTCGGTGGGATCAAGCATATTCTCTCGGATGTGAAAGGGGGGAGGTCTTTGAACAGGTTGAGGCAGGAATGGTCCATTGGCAAAGGTGCATTCCATCTGGACGTTTCTGTTCACGCATCGACCGCATGGGTGAATGCCGTTACACCTCTCCTTGCGCCTCTTGCAATTATCACAGGCTCGTAGGCAACGGCGACGGGTGTCGTCTGCAGAACTTCGGCGAGGCATTTCAATTGATACTACGAATCAGCAAATGTCATCGTCGTTGGATAGGAATCATCAGCAGCTGCTCTCGGTGTCACAGATACTATTGTTTTCGCTTCCCTGTGGCTGAGGAATCTTTCCGGCCTCGCCGGGACATGGCGGGGAAAACGCGGGGGAGACACGGGGGAAGTTCGCCGGGGAAGTCGCCGCGACGATGATGTGATTATGCCTAGACTTGTACCCTTCGATAACTTATATAGCCTGACCCTTCGAATTAGACACGTCCTCCACAGAATCACAATGAAAATGTTCGTTCTGATTCCTCGGGTATGTTATACCATAATTGGATGCTGACTTTCACGAGCGGCGAGCTCAAGTTCGATCGGGAAAGGAAATCATTATTAAAATGAAAGATATCTCCCCTGAACGTTTGTCTAGGAAGACAGCTTTGTAGGCATAACATTGAAGGCTTTCCTAATGTTCCAGTTCATTTGATGGATTCCCCCTCGGGTAATGAAACATCACAACCATTACAGAGCAGACACAGATATGAAAAGAATCCAACCAGGTGTACCAAAGCTAGAGCCCCGATTTTGCCAAACGCTCTCACTGCCCGCTGCCACATGGCTTCTGACAAAGGTCCCGTCTGATTCATCAATTCCATGGTAACGTCAAAAGCAGTCTCTTCTTGTTCATCAAGGCCATCCGGCTTACGACCAGTCTTGACCATATCTATCTGCTGTTGTGTCAAGCCCGTGCCTAAAATGGCAATACGTTCGTGAGAGTATATCTCAAACAGCGCCTTCCATTTTGAGCCCGTTGCGAGAATCGCAATCTCGCGAGATGAAAGAGGAACCCCTGGAAGCTTCCCTATGGATTTTTGGGAGCTGACAAAGGCACGAGCAACATCCACCGTGTACAGTAATGGACAGAAAGGTCCCAGAAGGGACCCATCAGCTCCCTTGTATACGAACCTGATGAATGTGAGCATGGTATAGCCTTAGAGATAAGATTAGCTTCCGCATCTTACTTGTCTTTAAAAGCCTCTGATGCAAAGCTATTCATCTCCTCAAATAACAGCTTCTGTTCGCCATCTAGATCGCTATAAGCAAGAGGAGGAAGATGAGACATGATGATTTCTAGGCGGTTGTGTGGATGATGTGACGTGGCTCAAAGAAATGGATTTTTTTGGACTTCTTGACTTTCTTAAGTAGCTTGGGAGCTCGGTAGTTCAGCGATGACCGATTGCCCGCTCTCGGCCGCTGTAAAGAGCCGTCATGACGCCGACCCGTGGAAAGAATTCCGACTAAAAGGCGGAGGAGTCTGGGGTGCGGGTCGCGGGGAGAGCAGGGCTGGTGAGACTGGCTGGCTAGAGACTTCTAACCATTAGAGGACAACGCTACTATTGTATTGAAGTAACTCTGGCAAGAAGTCGAGCACAATCCCAGCGACACTGAGACGTATATAGTTCCGCGGTTGGGCGCACGATGGCGAAGACCTAGTGCGCAGAGCATCTTCCGGATTTCCAGTACCTAGCTAGGGTTTGATAGGATTACAAAGCTATATAATGCCTTTGCAACTGCATGTGGGATTATTCCGATACCCGACGTCGAATCTCCTCTCGAATGAAAACCCTTAGCCCTATACCACCCCCTGATATGGCCGACACGAAGAAAGTTGACGTCTTCATCTGCGGTGGTGGGCCAGTGGGCCTGCTTCTGTCCTATCAACTCACCCGCCTGGGTATATCTGTGTTCAACATTGAGAAACATGGCCAGGTCACACAAGCCACGTATGGGCGGGTGGCCGTGTTCTATCCTCGTACGGTTGAGATGCTTGATCAACTCGACTTGGCCGACGCCATGATGCAGATAGGGTTTGTCTGTCGAAACGCCATAACATATGACCGTTATGGAAACAATGTGCAAGGCCGCGGCTGGACCTACATTCAAATGATTCTCTCTGCCGACAGCCCGAGAGATAGAACGTTCACTTTCCATTCAAATGCTTTAGATGATATGTGGTTTTATAATAGATGAGCTGGATATTGAGGAGGGGTCCCAACATAAGGAAGATAAGAAGGAAGAGGAAGAGCACGAGGGTAAAAGAAAGCGGAGGAGGGAGGAGGACTTATTGCTTGAAGGTGTTGAAGTAGTTGAGGGTAGTAGGAAGAGAAAAAGACTGAGCAGGTACGATTTAGAGGGGCGAAATATATCTTCAAAACATATGTACCCTCTTAATCATGAATGAACCATCTCACTGGAATGAGGGCATAGATTCATGAGTGAAATATCTGATTCACGAATGAAGATAATTCTGAGTACCACAGCACAGCTACGGGATGGAGAACCACCAGAATTTCTGCTTTTTGCCGCGGTCTACGCTATATTAGGTTAAGAGTATATCTCGGATCTCTGCTTCGGGTTGGGAAGCCCATACGCCTCGGTTCGGAAGTCTATTCTGAATGCATTTGTAAAAGTTTATCGCATCCGATCAATTTCGGAACAATCCCGACGATGCTAAAGGTAGGGAGAGTGTAGGGTAGTTGGTAGTAGAAGTCCCGATGCACCCTGAGGTTCAAGGAGTGGCATTTCTACTTGATTTATTACTCACAAAGCGTGTCAATACCGCATATACAACCTGTGTTGCTAACACAAGCACACCTAGGCCATCATCCGGCATTTGCTTGATACATACAGTAGATAAAGAAATCAACATCCGAGGATCAAGGGACTAACGAGAGGGGAGTGCTGCTCTTGGTGTATGTGATGCAGGTCTCAAGCAATACTTGCAGATCAACCAATGCTGTCGGCATAGAACATTCTGTACATGCTGTGCTCCCTTCGGATCCCACTTTGGATCCATGTGACAGAACGACTACCGTCTCGTGGCGAATCTCCTGGGGGTTTCGGATTGTCCGATGACCCGTCAATCTATCGGGAGATCATGAGATGGTCCGAGGACTGGACCCGAGTGCGACTATTGTTGACTCCCACGGGCGCCGAAGAAGCCTGGCCAGCAAAAGATTGTCCCGAGCTGGAGGGTTTCAAGAATCCCATCATCGAGAACAGAAACAGACGACCAAAGGCTAGAAAAGGCTAGTCCCCATGTCGCAGTTCCCAGATCGCTTCTGAATTATCAATCGGTCTTGTATCAAATTTGCTTGGAATAAGCACCTCGACTTGAATCTGTGCTTCAGAGGCCGAGAGAGCTCGAACGGTGCAAAGATGGGCTCAACAGGTCCGAGTAGCGTCAATGATCTTGGATCTTTCCAAGATCTCGACGCCCTAATCATCGGCGGAGGCTTCGGGGGGGTGTATCAACTCCGTAGGCTCCGTGATGAGGGCTATAATGTCAAACTTGTCGAAAGCGGCTCAGATTTTGGCGGAGTCTGGTACTGGAATCGATACCCCGGTGCGCGCGTGGACAGCACAATTCCTCATTATGAGTTTTCAGACCCGAACCTCTGGAAGGAGTGGAACTGGAAGCAACGATTTCCAGACCACGCCGAGCTACGGGCGTATTTCCGATTTGTGGCGGAGAAATGGGATCTGCGCAAAGATACCCTCTTCAACACGATCATCGAGTCTGCTCTTTGGGACGAGACCGAAGGAAAATGGCTCATCACATCCAACGGAGGCCACGTTTTTAAAGCAAAGTTCTTCTTGCCTAACACTGGCTTTGCGGCTAAGAGATACACCCCCGATTGGAAGGGACTCGATTCATTCAAGGGGACTTGGGTGCATCCCTCCTTCTGGCCTCACAAAGAACCGGACTTGCGAAGGAAAAAAGTGGCCGTGATAGGGACCGGGTCGACAGGTGTTCAGCTGGCTCAAGAGATCAGTCAGGTCGCGCAACAACTGGTGGTGTTCCAGCGCACACCTAACCTAGCTCTGCCCATGAAGCAGATCGATTTCCAAGGGGACGAACAGGCCATTCCCCGAGGAAGCTACGCCGACTTCTTCAGAGAGCGCGAAAGGAACTTCGGCGGCTTCAATTTCGACTTCAAACCCAAAGGTACTTTCGAGGACAGCTTGCGGGAACGACAGGCTACATACGAGAGCCTTTGGAATGAGGGAGACTTCCACTTCTGGCTGGGCACGTACCGCGATATGCTCTTCACCCAAGAGGCCAACCGCGAGGCATATAATTTTTGGCGTGATAAAACCCGTGCTCGTATTCACGACGCGAAGCTGAAAGAAGTGCTCGCTCCGACCATCCAACCTCATGCGTTTGGCTGCAAGCGCATCTCGCTGGAAAACGGCTATTTCGAGATCTTCAACCAGCCCAACGTGAAACTCGTCGACCTCAACGCAACTCCTGTTGTACAGGTGACCGAGAAAGGCATTCAGACTACCGAGGAGGAGTGGGAGTTTGATTACGTCGTCTGCGCCACGGGTTTCGATGCCATCACCGGCGGTCTCAAGTCGATCGATATCCGCGGGACTGGTGACCAGGCTCTGGCCGAGAAATGGCAGAACGGCACTGCGACATACCTAGGTATGTCGGTCGCTGGATTTCCCAACATGTTCTTCACATACGGGCCCCAGGCGCCAACAGCGCTGTGCAATGGCCCGACGTGTGCAGAGCTGCAGGGAGAATGGATCCTGGCAGTGATGAACCATCTCCGCGAGAAGGGCTTGAAAAAGATCGAAGCCGAAGTGGAAAGCGAGAAGAAATGGGCTTCAGATATCTGGGTGCTGGCCAACGCTTCATTGCTCCCCGGCACAAAATCAGTAAGTACTCTTCAGAAGGGGGTCGGTCCTATACTGTAATAGCCAAAAATGCTAACCGTCTTCGAGTGGTATATGGGTGACAATATCCCTGGAAAGCCACGGGAACCGCTCATTTACCTGGGCGGCGTGCCAACGTATTACAACACCATCCACGATTGTGCCAGAGACGGCTATAAAGGATACAAGCTCGAATGATCACATATGCAGGATTTGTTTACCTAGTTAGAATAATTTAAGTCGAATCTCTAGAGAAAGGTCTCCGCTCTCGTGCCTTCAATGTCCAGAAGGAATTGGTCAAACGAGAACATGACGGCCATTCCCCGTACATTTGATAATTCCCTCGACTAAAGCCTAGTTGGTAAGGTCTCTATTTTCTTGTTCTTCCTGAGCTCATCAAATATTAAAGGAAAGATGGCGTGCAATATCTTCCATGTGCTTATTCCAGCCTTTTTTACCTTCAAAAAGACTGCCATAAAAACTGGTGCCTGCGTGGGGGAGGTCTCTTTTTCTCTATCTAATATCGCTTTCTAATATCTTCTTAACTTCTTATTACGGCTCTCTAGTCCTAACTATAGATCTATTGATAATAATATATAAGAAGATCTTTCTAGTTAAAGTCATTATAAATCCCCTTACAGTTAAAATTTTTAGTATTAGAGTAAGGTTATTTATAAAATATTAATATCGCTTATTAAAATTTGTTGGGATCACTAGGGTGAATATACTCATAAGAATATAGGTAGAACTGGTTTGTATTGTAATAATTGATTAAATAGATAGATCGATAGATTGTACGGAATAGAAACGAATACTACGATATAAGTAGTCCTCGGCTACTTGGCTCGCTTACGGAACCTTGATAGTTCCGTACTATATTCCCAGCAAAATTAATATATTCTAATAAACTCGAAATAAAAATAATACTTGTTTTCGCTGTTGTAATAAGACTATTAGCAACTGCCTTTAAGCCTCGATATTAACCTAATGGCGCTTCCTAGGTTAATATAGTATCACCCAACCCTATTTCTTAGAAGTAGAATCTCCCTCTTCCTACTAAAGAGGAACGCGAACTCCAGCGGAAGAGAGTTCATTTACTTGCAGATGGGTTTTTTGGGATTTCGCTACAGCAAGATGAACCCGGACCGGTTATACCCTACCCACGTGCTGAAGTCCTCTGTGTAATCTAGTCATGCACGTGAAAGCGTTATATTCAGGACGTATCGACTGAAATTTCCTACGAGCCGAGACCCCTGTTCAGTTTTACTGTTACAGAGCATCAGTACCATACCCAGTTCCATCTCCCCTCAACGTGTCTACTTCTTCAACATCCTCATAATCCGATATGTCATTGAATGCACCTGTCAATACCGGGTATGGTGTCTCCTTCCAAAGCTGCTGCAGCCTCCGTGCGCTCTTTAAAAACCGCTGCTGAATCCCGACGTAATTCTCTACCGTCAACTTTCCATCCCTCTTCACAAACCTCCCATCTACAAGCACGTGTTCTATATCTCCGACATTCGAGTGTAGCACTACAGCCGCCACAGGATCAACCCATCCTAGAAGGCCAGGACTATCTCCGTTAAAGATCACTATGTCTGCTTTCGCGCCTTCAACAAGAACACCGATATCCTGCCGACGAAGAGCGAGGCCACCATGTCTCGTAGCTAGCAAGAAAGCCTGGTTGACAGACATTGGATTGTTCGTCGGGACATTCCACTTGTCCAGAACCTGGACGTAAACAGTTCTTCGTACAGTCTGGAGCCAGATTCTAGCTTGCGTGATGATATCTGCAGAGAAGGTGGAATGCGTATCAAGCCCAAGCGCAGCTTGGTCTTGGACGTGGTATGTTGTTTGGGGCCCAACGCCGTAATGGGACTCTGACTCAGGGGTGATGCTAACGTACTGATTTGTGCTGCGCAGGAGAGACGCATCTTGAGTAGTGAGGAAACTGGCGTGTGAGAAAACAATTGGCACACTAGTGTTGAGAAAGTTGTATGTGTGTAGGACCTCAGGTGAGTTAGTATAACCCCAAGGCCCGCCTGCGAAGTGAGTGGTGACGACAGAGACGTTGGCTTTTCTTAACTCAGTGTCAGTATTACCTCATAAGAATACCCTGGGGGAAAACTCGTACTTCGCAGCATCAATTACGCTGTTTACTTCTTCGGCTCCAGCGGTACCAAAGCCATCATAAGCAAGCCCTAGGGAGACACTACTATTCTTGAATTTGCCTTCCTGAGCCACGCTCTGAAATTTTGCAAGTTGATCCGTAATTGAATAGTCATTTGTGAGTGTTCGTATAGTAAATCCATGGAACACTCTTGCGCCGCTATCAATAGAGCCATCGAGACCGGCTTGTGCCGTCGCATCAGACCAAGAGCCGTGAGCATGGTCAAGAATTGTGGTGACCCCAGCGTCTAACGTCTCTAGAAGGCCAGCTAATTGTCCAATATACACATCTTCGGCTGTGAACCTATCTTGGGAAGCGAATAGGTAGCGGACGAAATACTCCGATAGACTCGTATTCGATGCAATAGTTTTGAAAGCGGTTTCCCATACATGTCGATGTGTGTCGATGAAACCGGGACTAACAATCTTGCCAGCGATATTGATCTCCTCCGTTCCTTCGGGAATAGTAACATTTGATCCGTTATTGAAGAGGGAAACAATCCGATCATCAACTACTAGCATAGAGCTATTACGGAGGATTTGGAGAGCTTCTGTCGCCTGGTCGAAAGCAATAATGGTTCCTCCGGAAAACAAGATTGACGATGCTTCTGAGATTCTGAGGATGGAGCACAAGCACAAAGCTATTAAGCTTCTGACTAGAGGTAGATACATAGAGAGCAGCATGGTGAGTGATGTGACGGTTCGACTTGTTTTGGTGATTAAGCAGATAGAAGGCCGTGTGTGATACTCTGGGAATTAAATCGAAGACACAAACTCCTATGTCTACTCAGCTTAACTACAGTAGAACCAATAGGCTATATAAACGTCAGTCAAGTGGATATCTGTTGACTCCTTATATGACTATAAACTACCCCGCTCTAGCTGATTGCGAAGTAAACTCCGCTCCGTAAGACCCTGAGAAACCCAACCCCACTCGCCAGCCCAGTCAGCTGGAGCTGAAGCTGGCAGAGATTCAACGAAGGGTGGCCTTTGAGACTGTCAGTGAAGTTTCTTTCCAGGGCCGGCGCCGAGGCACGAGAGCGGAGAATGCAGAGGAGACTGCGGCAGCTGTACTAGCATTCCCAATGAGTAGATCAACGTGAAATCCGGTCATTCATCTTCATCGAAAATGTGTCTTGATCAAACCAGAGTGTAGCAACGGGAAGTGGGCCGGGTGCGGCGATAGCTGAAGACGCAAATTCTCGGAGACCGTGGTCAAGACCGTGGCGAACCGGAGGGATCCCATCGTCGAATGATCCAGGTTTTTCACCTTTCAAGTTGCGGCATGGTCCAGTCCCAATACCGATAAGCGTTCAAAGCTCACAATAGTCATGGTAAAGACCCCGCTCTAACCAACCCAAGTGCTCATTCAGGATTTCCAACCAGAGTTGACTGACAGTGCCGTCGCTGAGCAAAGGCTGGCCAAATCACCTCCTGTACCGCTGCGGCGCCGTTGAGCCTCACTCCCTGCGCTCAGCTAAACTCAGATTCTAGTACAACGGCAGTTGTGGAGTTTTTGGGCTGTTGAAGAATGAAGCACACCGAAGACTAACTCGTGCGGACCTAGGATGGTTTGCGAACGAGATGTGATTTATGACTTATAGGATGCCAACAGACAGGTATTGCTAGAACAATGCTGCTGAGCCTAGGTCACTGATGTGTAGATACCAATATACGTATACCGAAAAGTCTAGCAGTATAGATGTGTACATAGATAATGCAATCACGCAAGGCTTCTTTTGTCGCCCATTACTAACTATTCCTCACTACTCCTGCGCCGCCTTCACTAGAGGTGCATGGTCCTAGAGAGCATTTCAGTTTGACTTCGTAAACCGAAGCCGTGTATTCAACCTGCGGCAAGGGGGCTTCAGACTTGCGGGATTAGTTGACAACTTACAGCAAAGACCTGATACAACTTGACCTTTGGCCGATTCGTTTCGGTATTTTCCAGGACCACTCTGGCAGCGAAATCTGAGGTGATGGCCCGACCGTTTTGGAGCTCGGCTCCCACTTTCCCTAGCAACAGAAGATCCGCTGCTTCGGCATCTGCGATGTATACCTTCAGGATTTCGTGGCATCGTTTGCGAATGACCTTCCAAGCCTGGTCACGGCATCGCCTGATTTCTTTGTTATGTTGCTGTCAGCTTTCGATCTTCTACTCCGGTCCCCTCCAACTCTCTTGAGTGACAAGACTACGACGCATTTCCCTGCCATGAGTAGCTGTGTTAGAATGTACGTACCTTCGGTTCCCGTTGCTGCGTGACTCCCATCGAACACTCCATCAGTCGCAAAGATTTCATCGGCCAAACGGTCACCTGCTCCGCTGCTAGTGTCGTCCAATGTCAAGAACAGGCTCCCTACGAGCTGCTTCTTGGCTTCGGAGATGGGATATGATGGCCATTCAGTCGAGGCTATGCTGTAACCCATAGTTGAGTATTCTGTTCGCTTCCAAATCTAAAATTTGAAGTTACCATTCGCAGTAATGCAGCCTTTCATTTATATAGAAGACCGTGGTGAAATTGTGAATGGCGTGTCTCCAACAAATCAATGGATTTTGTAGTCTAACTTAGCCTCACCAGCCCGAGCCCGCCCCCGGCCCCGTAAAAAAACCCAAATGCAAGCCTAGGAGCAGCACGTCGCGGCCGGAGATCTTGCCTGTGGATCATAGTTCGCTCCGCGTTGAAAGCCATAGGCTACCTTTTTATGCCCGGCATGCAAACAATTGGCGAACGCCCATGCTGGCGGGCGACAGTAATATCTAGGGAGCTTTTTTTCAATCTTGAGGCATCATTCTTGCCTTGACCTTAGACAGAGCCGATACTTGAGGATACAATCGTCGAACTTTGAGATTCATTCTAGCTAATGGCCGAGGTCGAAGACCTGGCGGTGCCGCCCAGCGACACTTCGAAGCATGAAGCCCTAGATAGCCCGTCCAGAGGCGAACCGGTTCAATTCGGTCACAAGATGCGTAAATTCTTCTTATTTGACGAGCAATACAACAACCTGAACCACGGTAAAATTTCCCCTCCTTCTTTGCAGACGGTATTACTGAACCCCAGACAGGCTCATTTGGGACGTATCCGTCCCAGGTTCGCAGTCGTATGCGTCATTACCAAGACCTCTGCGAGGCCCGCCCTGATCGTTTCATCAGGTATGACTATCCGAAGATGCTAGATTGCTCACGCAAGCTTCTGGCCGATCATTTCAACGCTGCTCTAGATGACATTGTGTTTGTAACTAATGCAACTGTTGGCATCAACACGGTTCTACGCAATCTAAGGTACAACCCAGGAGACAAAATCCTGTACTGCTCAACATTATACGGCGCATGCGAAAAGACGGTCGAGTACGTATGTGAGACGACGCCTGCTACAAGCATTCGGGTTGAATTACAGTATCCACTCAACGACGATGACTTTCTAGAAGCTTTCCGAGCTGGATTGAAACGAGGACAAGAAGATGGAGGCCGAGTCAAAATCGCACTATTTGACGTGGTTAGCAGTTTGCCAGGGGTGCGAATGCCTTTTGCCGAATTGACCGATATCTGCAAGCAAAATGAGGTGTTAAGTCTCATCGACGGTGCACACGCACCAGGACAAGTCCCCATCGACCTAGCCAAGTTGCAGCCTGATTTCTTTGTTGGAAACTGCCACAAGTATGCACAACCTCCCGCCCAAGGTTCTCGACTGAAGCCTTCCTCTTCCATTCCCAGTTTTGGCAAGCAATGACCGGCTGAATCATAGGTGGTTATTTGCTCCTCGCGGATGTGCATTGCTCTATGTCCCTCGAAAACACCAACCGTTGATGCGGTCCTCCTTGCCAACATCTCATGGCTTTGTCCCGTTGCCGTGCGAGGGGAAAATCATCCACAACCCACTACCACCCAGCGCCAAGTCGGAATTTGTCAATCAATTCGAGTATACGGGGGCCTTGGACAATAGTCCATTTCTCTGCGTGCCGGATTGCTTCCAATTCATCGAGAAAGAATGTGGCGGACAACGCGGGTACATGGAGTACTGCCAGACTTTGGCCCGTCAAGGTGGTGCCATCGTCGCGAGGCTACTCGGCACAGAGGTAATGGACAACAAAGAAGGGACATTATCCAGGTGCTTTTTCAGCAATGTGCGGTTGCCGCTGCATGCTGAGCTATTCACGTCCGCCGAGAGGAATCAAGTGACGCAGTGGATAACGAATAAGTTGGTCTTTGATCACCATACTTTCCTGGCTGTCTTCTTCCATGCAGACTCATGGTGGGTCAGGCTATCTGCTCAGGTATATTTGGAACCAGACGATTTCCGTTGGGTTGGGCAGATTCTCGACCAGCTTTGCAGACAAATCAACGACGGCGGTTTTCGCGACGCCGTGAAAATCTCAGATGTTGAAGAGTGACATCGATCTGGAAGTATGCAGAGGGATATACTTTTCTAAGTTTTCGGGCCTTGACGTGTCTCTCATTTTATACATACCGTAGTTATTGGCAATTAAAATAAATCGGTAGAATAAGGTAAATGCCTAGAATAAGATAATAGGTCAACTTTGGCCCAAATCACGAAGGTATTATCTTATTTACGTGGCCAATTAGAAGTTGTTTAGTAGGCTATATAATTATGTATGTCAGCAGATTTGTATGGCTTCAATTTGCAAAAAAAAAAATAAGCTCTAAGGGACTAACACCTTAAAAAAGATGTTAGGTCCCTCGGGGTAAGTCTTAGTATTAAAGACTAAGACTTACAAGGTTAGTTTTGTTTACTTGGTTTAAAGAGACCTTGATGTCGTTAACGGAGACTACTTAGTAAGCTAAACTATGCCTCTTATTAGTTAAGATACTAATTCTAGAATAAGGTAATAGGTCACTTTGACCTAGGACTCTAAAATCGACTATGAGATATTACGTTAATTGCCAATAACTACGGTATTTCGAGAAATCGAATAAGCAATGATTAATAGAAAAAAGCAAGCTACCATCCTTCTGCGTGATAGGAAGAACGTCATCAGGTCCGGCAAGTCTACATGTACTTCTTTAATGCTCTCAAACGTTGTTTAGCTTGCTCAAGTGCCTCGTCCGTTCGTGTCACTCCAAAGCGCAAATAATCTTCCACTGCGTGTGCATTCTCGTATGTGTAGAACTCTAAAGCCGGTATTATTGAGTGCAAAGGCGATGAAAGAAAAGGAAAGATGGCCTATACTTACCTGATGGTGGAATCGCCGCTACGCCGAGCTCGTTGATCAGGAACCATGCCAACTTGAAGTCGCGAGGCCGCGAAGCGATATGCGGGGGAAAGTAATAATTCCCGGGGATTTTGACCTTTGCAAAATTGACCAGGACAAAGTATCCTCCCTGCGGAATGGAGTACTAGAGACTTGGGTGTTAGGGTTGACTACACAAGTTAGAATAATGCGGAGAGCGATTTACCGGTAGACCAAGTTCGTCCCATATCTCGTTGAACCTCTTCAGTTTTCCCCACGTCAGCGCTATGGATTGCTCCCAAAACCCTAGCTCTGCCGCCTGCTCGTAACCAGTTGCAGCAGCCTCTTGAAGGGGACTGACTGAGACGAAACAGATTCGCGTATGTGCTCGGACTACGTATTGTATCAATTCTGGCGCACCGACAAGGAACCCAATCCTCCAACCGGTTGCGTAGAAATCCTTCCCAACGGAGCCCACGGTAAGTGTTAGCCGCCTTGTTTCCGCAGAGAGCGTAGCAATCCGTGTGAAGGGTGTGTAGCACAGTTTATCGTAAACCTGTAGAATCAGACACTGATGATGGGTTTGATGATGACCTCTCAGAGCTTACTTACCTCATCAGCAAGAATGATGATGTTACGAGGAATGCAGAGGTCTGCAATAAGTTCAAGCTCTTGACGCGAGAATATTTTCCCGACTGGATTGTTTCTGTCCAATATTCAATGACCATCATTCCATGTGTTCGTTCGACTTACGGTGTGTTAACGACCTAGGTGGTTCTATCAGTCTCTGTTGCACAGTCTCATGACAGTCTCTTGGGAACGCACAATCATCTTTGTTTTCGGATTTATTGCGCTCTCAAGCTTTTCGCGATCCAAAGACCATTCTCCAGCAGAAGTCGTCTGAGAATGTCCGGCTGGCGGTGGGTTGAGCGGTACATATACCACTTTGCCGCCGGCCATTTCGATATTGCTGATGTATCTCGCAGGAGATTATTATTCATCCAACGGATCACAGGAAAGTGCTTACCTACTGATCGAAGAATGGCTCAAATACAATGACCTCGTCTCCATGGTCGAGAAAGCCCATGAAGGCGCTCAACATGCCTGTCGTTGGTCAGCAAGGAAGGCTATCGACGAGAACATTGGCCTTGGACCTTCGTTTGCCCCGCTCGTTATTGCAATTTCCGTCTCAGGGTCAAGGTCTCTCATTAACAGGGGAGAATAGGTAGCAGCGAGCGCCTCCCTTAATCGTTGGCGGCCCTTCAATAGAGAATAGCTGGTTAGTAAACTCGCTTGTCGGGGAGAGTTCTGCGAAAACCTGGAATACTTTTGAAGGAGAATACTGATTACACTCCACACGATCCATAGCTAACTTGGCTGCATCAAGGATAAACTGGGGAGGGTTGTAGTCGCTGAGTTTGAGTATGAGCCTGAGTTGTCCATCGGAAATAATACGATAGCAGAGAGGAGACCAACAAAAGACCCTGCCCCATGTTTATGACAGGCTTGACAGTAGAGCCAGCGATAGCCGAGTTGATAATGGACCTGAACAAAAGGACATGTTAGCAAATGGGTGACACCATTAGGGGGCGAGGGGGCATGATCTCACCAGACATCCTGTCGCTGGTGAGCAACTCGACGCGCAGGGCGTATGGGCGGAGACCCGATATCATTGCCCAACGTTACACCAGCCATACTTGCCAGTGAGCGATTAGCAATGCTGTAAAAAAAAGGATAAAGATGGGCTTTTTCTCGCAGACAGTGTTTTCACAAGAGTCATCATTAAGAGAGGGAATGTCACAGCAGAAACGTACATTCAACACACCGAAACCCAAAGAACAGGGCTTTCTGACCGTTAGACTTCGGAGATAGACAAAAAGGATTTATGGCAACATCCACGGTTGGCTCCAGTAACATCCACTCGGCGCTCGCAATCTAAGCCTGGTGACTGCAGCACCGTCCTCCTCCGTGGTCGGCCCGCAACCCCATACGCACCGGACACTATAGCTGCTCACCGTGATCTGCCTGGGGCAGTCCTACCTGCCACAGTAATGCAGGGTTAGTGTACTTGAATGGCCGGCCGCGCCTCCTTTGAAAATCTATTCAAGTTCATGGCTTCCCTCTATATATCTGGTGCTGATTGACATCGGTCGATGGTGTCTCAATACTTAGTTGAACTCGCAAAATTTCGTAAAGAACAACTTCTTTTTCTCTCCAGACCTTCTTGCTCATCCACAATCATGGTTTCATTAGATTACCATAACGAGAAAGTGCTCAGTCCTAGTGTCTTTGCCCATGTTGTGCTGAGGACGACCGCAGAGAACCTCCGGCCCATGGCACAGTTCTATAAGACGTTCTTGGGCGCGCATACCTCCTACGAGAACGATTTCGCGTCATTCCTGACGTACGACCACGAACATCATCGGATCGCCCTCATCGCTATTCCCCACACAGATTCGAAGGTAACTTCCAGCTGTGGGTTGGAACACTTTGCGTTTACCTACAATACTCTCGAAGGACTCGCGCTCTCATATCAACAGAGAAAAGCCCTTGGAATGGCACCACATTGGTGTGTCAATCATGGCCCAACCACGAGCATGTACTACAAGGACCCGGATGGCAATAAGGTCGAGGTACAAGTTGACAATCTGTCCAATGACGAAGCCACGGCTTTTATGATGTCCAAGGAGTTTGCCGAGAATCCGGTTGGTGTGGACTTTGATCCAGAAGAACTAGTCCGTAGAGTCGAGAGTGGGGAGGACGAGGCGAGCATCAAGAAAAGGCCAAATATTGGACCGAGACCTCTTCCGAATATCGTTTGAGAGACGGTGTCGCAGATGCTGAGATAATCAATCGCGGATAGCTTCAGAATCGCATGGGAAGGTCAGCAAAGTGAAAGTTCCTTATAATTCAAGTTATTGGTGCAGTGGGTGAAAAATGAGGGTATTCTATTTGTAGGGAATGGTAGGCCTATATATATATGAATTAAACGCCATGAAAAGCACAAGAGTATCAGCCTGTATATTTAGTAGTATGAATTTAGTAAGTTCAGCTTATACGTTAATATTCAGCTTTTTACGTCAACACAAGTTCATAGCTACTAACATTGGCTTCTTGAGAATGAGCTTTGTAGTTGACGCCAATACCGTATCGTATCGGCATGTGCGAGATTGTACACAGAACCTATCTTGTCAACATTGATTAGTAATAAGCATAGGAGCTAGCAAGTGTGTAGGTTCTGGGCCAAGGTGGTACAGCGGCGACTGCAAGTGTAATACATGATCAATCGTTTGCTTTGGGTTTCCGCCCTTGTAGACAAACACCAATTTGCCCAACAGGCTCTCCGCAGTCAGCTCCTTTTCCTCGACTTCACCGTAGTAGATCTCGCCGGCAGGATTCTTGAGCCTAACAAGTCGGTTGAATTTGAAGGGCGACATGTGATTGAGTCAGTGGCGAGCTCTGGGCTCGTGCGCTAACTCACTAATCTACCCAACGGCCTTCGGAGCGGCGACCACAACGGTGTACGCTTGGCAGTCACGCGCATATTGAGAAACTCAATGGGCTAAGGGGCTCCGGAACGAACGATGGGAGGGGTTTCTCGCACATCTCTCAATCCCCGGGCCGACCCCGAATTTACCATTATCATACTGCACGCGGATGAAATGATTGTGGAGGCATTAGATAGTCTACCTCTACGGATTCACTGCGAGCTTCTTTACTAGCTATTTAGTTCAAATAGTCTTTGTGACACCAGTACCCCTCACCTATGTATGATTGTACTGGTTGCCCTCACCTATACTCTCTCTCACCTGGAGCAATATCGCCATATATGTGCTAGAACATCAACAAAACAATGCTCGACCAATTACCATGGCAGAGAATCACCGACAGAGTGGTTGTTTCCACCCCTTTGCATGCCTTGATGAAGCTCGCTCTTGTTGGAACTGTGGGAGTGGTGATGTTGACCACTTCCTTTGTACTCGTCAGCTACATCTGGATGCTTCGGCAGCGAGCCACTCTACCCCCAGGCCCCTTCCCCTGGCCCATTGTTGGCAACGTGCTTCAATTTCCAAGGTCCAAGCCGTTGCTACAATTCAAGGCTAGGAGTCGCGCCAATGGCAACGGCCTACTCACAGTCTAGATCAGCCGAACACCCGCGGTCATCTGTAACGATGCTTGGTCTGCTTCAGAGCTCATTGAGAAGAGATCTAATATCTATTCATCGCGACCAAACTATGTCTTTTTTGGAGATCTCACCGATCAAGCAGTTACAAACCAAGTGCTTCTACCTTACAACGATCACTGGCGTTTGCAACGAAGCAGCACGGAGTGATAAGCAGAGCTTCTCAAAAACGTTGACCAAGATGAAAGATCAGGAAGGGCTGAGCGACAACGCTATAGCAAGATGACCACATCTGATCGGTGGTGGCCTCGACACAACTTGAGCACGTTACACACTCTTGTACTAGGGCTCTGTCTATTCCCTGAAGCATTGAAAACGGCTCATGAAAAAGTCGACCGTGTGATCGGCCGAGAACGTGCACCTGATTGGGACGACTTGGAGAATCTGCCTTACTGTCTTTCTGTCATGAAAGAAGCTATGCGTTGGCGCAGTGTGACAACAATGGGCGGGTTTGCACACGTGCCGATCAAGGATGACACCTACCAAGGCTATCACTTCCCTGCAGACTATCTGTATACGGCAATCTGTGGGCTATTCATTCCGATCCCGATGATTTCCCAGATCCGGACTTGTTCAAGCCTGAGCGTCATCTCGAGGAGAACCGACGGTCCTACCCAAATAAGATTGGACATAACGCTTTTGGCTGGGGACACAGATCCTGTAGTGGCCAGTATTTTGCCGAGCAAGGACTCTCCATGATAATTGTCAGGCTAGTGTGGGCATATGACATCCCACCCGGCCTCGATGAAAACGTGAGTGGAACATATCATCTCCAGTGGGCAAACCAGTCAAGCTCGATATATGGGCTTATACCGATAACGAAAATACACAGCCTCTCCCCTTCAAAGTGTATTATATTAAATTTTTTTTTAAAAAATTAAATAATTTAAACTTTTATTTAATTTCTTATATATTATACTTAAAGGTTTATAAAGAATAAAATACTAAGAGTAACTATATCAAGCACGTGCGTTAATAGCCGAGGTCAAAGATTCCAGAGATGCAAATATCTTAATTTTAGGGACTAATAATATCTAGATACTTAGGTTTGTGTGTCTAGCGCTAGCAAATCTAGGTACCCTCGTACAACCTCGCTCTAATCGGGTCTACCCTGCTCTCGGGGCTACGAGACTCGCGCCCCGAACTCTCGCCCCTGACTTAACTTACAGTCCCTGCCGGGGTAATAATCCCTAATCTACTTAGGGCTTCCGCTCCAAGTCCCCCGCATCCGCTGGTGAGATCATCGGATCGTCAACCCCCCGCCACCCTGTCCCGCAGAATAAGTCGAGCGAGCATTCATCACTTTTTTCCTCCGTCCGCTTGCAAACCTGCCATCTTTCTCCCATCCAAGTTGGCCTTGATTTATGCTTGCATATTGTTCAATAATATCGACTCCCTAGAAGTTGGACATCGCAACCATACTAGGGCGCTTGCCTCTCACGGTGATAGATGGACTCTGCTATGGATCCCGACTGGCTGTACTTGGAATACCTCAGGTGCGCCGACAGTGTGTACCATAAACAAGGCCCGGTGCGGGCATGTCTGGAATGTCGGAGGTTTGTCTATCCAAGGCCGGAAACGTTGCCCTTGTGACGAGAGATGCTGATCAAAACGGTGCAGGAAGAAAACAAAATGTTTGCTACACCGGAACTTTCTCTTTGCAAAGATGCAGAAGGGCTGATGCCTGTTGTTGCTCGTAGGCGATATGCGGCGACCAACCTGTTCGCTATGTCATCGCATCGATGTTGAATGCACCTACCCTCCTAGACGAAAGGTCAATCGATCTCGCGTAAAGTCGAATATTCAAAAGGCTGCCAGAGAGTCGCAAGAACCGGGTACGCTGAAGTTCAGACACCGGATCCGAGCAATGGCCTATGCTAACACCACTCTTCAAACTTTTAGTGAGCTCCCAACTTGACAAAACAGTGCTGGACGTCGGGCGATCAGCTTTGTCCGAACCATATCAGCACGAAGGCTCTACTCTTCTGCAAGGGATGAGGCAGTCGTCGACTTCCTTCCAAGGGAGACCTCTGCAAAATGAACACAGATGTGAGGCTCAAGGTCATACTGATCACAATCCACCAAATCATCAAGGTCTCCAACCGACAGACCCAGGCGTTCCATTCGACCTATCATCCTCAATGTCGTCACAGGATATGAACGGGATGATTACAGACAGTTTTCTCGACACACTGCCTTCGGACGATCGACAATACCAATTCACCCTTCCAGACCTCGATTGGGGTAGTTTTACAGGACAGCACTGGAGCAGTGCCATCGATACAGACCAATCCGGCTCAACAATTTCCGAACCCAGTAACTCATCTTGGACAAATAGTGTGTTACCGCGTCCGTCTATCGACAACCGAGAAGGCAATCAACGGGCGCAGTCATCCGAGGTTGTGGACCATGGACCGATGCTAGAATGCTCTCCCAATCTCGCCGAACATCTGTAAGAACTTCACATGCGGCCTTCGGCATCCTATTTTGCTTACTGACATACTCAAGATTCGAGCTCTTCTTCAGCAAAATCCAAACCTTTCTGCCGCTTCTTCATCGCTCAAAGCTGTATGCTCAGATTTTCGACCTTCAGTCCCATCCAGAGAAACAATTGAGGATACTCGATATCCACACAGCTCTACTTCTGAACAGTATGTTCGCATTGTCGGCACGGTTCTCCAATTGGGACCAGTTTCGCTCTCTCGGAGTAGAGGAGCGAGGAGCCCGGTTCTTCCGAAAGGTACAAGCGCTGTTGTCACAGCATATGGAGCACGAACAAGAGCCAACTCTACGGATGTTGCAGATTCATATTCTTCTGACCTACTATCAGCTTATATCCGGGCCATCATTTCAAGCTTGGCAAGCGACTGGTGTTTGCTGTCGTATGGCATACAGCCTATCCCTGCACCAGATTGATCGAAAGTCTACGAGAGTAGATAGCCCGACAGCCGTCGCGGATTCCGAATGGGTTCTTCAGGAAGAAAAGCGAAGGGCTTGGTGGGCCGTCTTCCAGATGGACAACTTTGCATCAAGCATCGCGTGTAGACCTTTTAACATCGACGCGTCTCGAATGGAAGTTCTGCTTCCTATTTCTGATACTGCCTGGATCAACAATCTGCGGCCAAAATCAGCTCTACTGTCGTCAAACGGCCCTTCAGAGATCTGGAAAAGTCTCCAAGGATGTGAGAATCAAGACGTATATGCTTGGTACTTGGTATGTAATGCCCTTGTACGCGCTGCTGAACAGATGTATGACAAACCGGATTGCCCTATCGAAGATCTCAAGATCCTTCAGTCTGCCTTGAGCTGCTTTGCTCTCGGTCTGCCACCCAATTTTCACTTGACAGGTTCGAACATGATATTTGATGATCACAATTATCCGGAGAAAAATTGGGTGATTTGTACGGTTATACTACTTCAAGTGTAAGTAGATTTATCCAAAGTCACACCCCAAGATTAACGGACCAACCCTTTTGACATGACTAGGGCACGTACCGTAGCGGCTCTTGCTTTGGAGCTCAAGAGTTCAGCACCTGCGCAGAATTCGCAGCAACAGGGCACTTCGGAAAGCTCTAGGAGTACTGCGGATCTACCAAATCCGTGTGTACCATACCATCGTTTCATCGATGTCTGCGGTCCTTTCATCAACGACCAGCTGCGAGCAGTGCGGTCATGGTCTCCGGACTTCCTTCCCTTCGCTTCACCATTGATCACCTGCGCTCTGATCGGTCCAGCTTCGGTCCACGTGGCGAAAAGACCTCACGATGGTGCATTGACGGGGTCTGACACACTGTGTAATCTTGAAGCTACCATTTCGGGCTTCGTACTCCGGCGTTTCTCTGATTATTGGCCTTTGGGGACTTCCATGGAAAGTGAGTTCAACAAAGTGCTGTAATATCTCGACTGGGTGGAAGCTAACTTGCAAATTGAAAGGACTCCTTGAGAGTTTGATATCGCCCACAATAAATCAAGCAGCATGTCTGAAAAAGATTCCGATGACTTGGGTGCAAGGAATTGTGCCGAGCATACTGCAAGCTGGCACTTGATGATAACGTTGGTAAATTGGTCGCCTGAAAGTTGCCATGTGCCTACCCACTGTTCGACCTGGCTCGTGCACATTCACGGTTTCTGTGCGCCTTTTCAGGGTCAAGCGCCGCAGAGAAGATTAGCCTCGGCGCGAGTAGCCAACAATGTCTAAGACAGACCCATTGATTCCCAGGCCACGAGCTTTGCTCGGCGGAAGCATGTTCTTCCATATCTTTTGGATTAAATCATGAGCTGCACGAAGCATGCAGCTTTGAAGCGGTTTTGCGGGGTTTCCAGGAAGAATGATTATCCCATCAGTCAACAGATTGCAGACGTGGCTGCGTTCGAGGTAAGAACAGAGGATATCCTCAGTACAAGGTTTCTGGGAATCTGCTCTTCTGATTTGGAATAGTAGCATTGAATCTGGACTTCATTTTGGAAATAACCGTATACTCGGAGGTACTAAATGATCTGTCTAATGCCTCACCTCGGTATCTAAAAATCAGGTCTTCTGTTTCTATGAGACCGTCTTGAAGTTAGCCGAGTCCTACACCATGCACCAAGCACCAAGTGCAACAGTGTTTAATGTTATGGAGAAAAGCACTTCTTGGATTTCTTCTCTCCGCAAGAATGATTGCTGTTTTTTATGGTATCTAGTAGACTCTCTGTTCACCGGTTGATCCAGTCATCAAGTGAAGCCACCGAACTAGGGCCCAGAGACTTGTGAAAATTCACTCCGTATCCTCTACGAGATGGTGAATGAAGATTTCCCACACGTGACCCTTAAAAAAATCCAGAAATCTACGATTGACGCCGCAGTGGCACGGGCAAGCACCCCTGGGATAGGGTCCTATCGGCTCATTGAGCTTCAATATCTCGTCTTGCAATAATCCTTCAACTTGACGTGAACCGGTCTCCGTGGCCTCTAACCCTAACCCTAATTTTTTAGAACAACTTCTCGATCCCAGAGATATGTTCTCTGTGCATGAAACGCTAACGCTGTAGGGACGGAGCCCGGTACTAGGACGGAGCACCGTGCCAGGGGATGGAGGCTAGGTAGCTCTAACCATTGGCGACGACACCGCAAAGACAATGCCCACCGACCTACGGAGGTCACGGCAAAAAGTCATAGGAATTCACGTATAGTGGCCTATATTTGCTAATTCAGACGCTGTGGCTAGGCAACGAGCAGCCTATAGACGTTGTTTTCTAGGACGGTGCTATAGGCTTCTGCCCCTGGAAATAATAGAGTACAACCTGTAACCTGTCGTATAGCCCTATAACCTATCGCTAAACTTTTATTTCCGGGGTATTAGCTACAGTAGCCTGTAACCAATTCCTATGACTTTTGCCGTAACCTCCGTACTCATTGCCGAGACGCATCAGTTGTGGGGTAGTACTGGGTTTCCCCACGGGGGAGGGGGCGCTAAGCCGGTCCGAGTTATGCAGTGTGGAACTTTAGCACAACACCTCCTACTTTAGCACTTCCGAAGCCTAGTTTACACTTCCGAAGCCTGGTTTACACTTCCGAAGCTCAGTTACACTTACACAATTACATGCCTCACAACCCTCCATTATCAGACTGTTTCGTCTATGCTTTTCAGCAGTTGCTTCGGATAGCCTACATATATGTATATATCGAGCCGTTCGAGCCTTCAAATTCCATTCATCGATATTCCAACACTTATCTGCCTGCAACAAGAGGTGTCGAATTTGATAAGAGTGGGCTAAGATCCAAGACATGACTTGTCGCTTCCTCTTCGCTTCTGAGACCATCGTCTAGATAATATCCTCGTCGATATTCTTACACATCTTTGAAGTCAAGAAGTCTTTCGACAACAAGCCTGGAAAATGGGTCTCTTGAATGCCTTGAGCAGCACTAGCAAATCGAATGCAGCACTTCTCCTTGCCTTAATTGTCCCGGGCATACTGCTGCTACGTGTAGCCTACCGATGCACTCTTCATCCACTCGCCCGTATCCCCGGGCCGCTGTTTGCACGGGTGTCAGACCTGTGGCTACTAAAACTTGATCTTACAGGTCCGGGAAGCAGAGTCATTTTCGATCTACATAAAAAATATGGTATGTAATCCGCATGCCAACCCAACCAAATCCATTTAATCTGACCTGTAAAATTTCCAAAGGACCTGTAGTGCGTATTGGCCCTGATGAACTCTCTTTCGACGGAATGTCAGCCTACAACCACATATACGGACAGAAGAGCAAGATGCCTAAAAGCGAACGATGGTACTACGGCATCCTACCAAAGGAGATTGTTAATATTTTCAGTATAACGGATAGAGAAGTACATTCTATGTTGCGACGCCTTTTTTCGAATGCATTCTCTCGCTCAAATATTCTGAACTTTCAGCCGACGATACAGGAGTACGTCGCCCTCTCAATGAATCAGATACGCCGACACATCGCCTCTAACAAACCTGTTCCTCTATACATGTTGACTACGTCATATACTTTGGACGCCATTTCGAAGATCAGCTTTGGGGAGAACTTGGGGGCACTACAGCGACCAAACCTTGATGACCCTATTTTCTCTAATATCCAGCGTTTAACAGGTGGACTTACCCCTGTCTTAGTGAGTTGCCACCTCAACCTGAGAAATACCATTCTAATCAAAATCTGGCAGAGGATCCATTTTCCCATTCTTACTCGCTTCAATACGAATGCTGTTGGTGGTATCAGGGACTTCTTACAGGTGTGTATGTATTATAGTGATCGTCGCTATCCGCTAACGTGAACGTGGAAAAGATCATAAGTCGGTGTGTTCAGGAAGCTGAACAAAACAAGGACAATAACTCTCTGGTGCGAGACGCGGCCAGAAGAGCGAAGGAAGCAAATTATGACCTCTCCATTAAAGAACAAATTACAACTTCATTACAACTAGTTGCGGCCGGTAAACCAACCCCTAACACTTGCTCTAGATCTTATAATAATGCTGAATCTTTGTGTCAGGCATGGGAACTACCGCGCTGAGCCTTTCTGGAACTCTCCTATACATGTTGCAAGACCCAGACATATACAAACGTGCCCATGAAGAATTGAAAGCCGTCTGGCCAGACAAGAGCACACCGTTGTCTGTCAATGAGTTGGAGCGCTTACCATACTTTGAAGCTTGTATAAAGGAGGGCCTTCGTATCATGTGTGCAGCACCTGTGCGCTTGCCGAGGGTTGTAGGTCCAGAGGGGTTCAAATTCGGGGATTATGATATCCCTCCTGGTGTAAGTTCGAAATCCTCCATTCTTGGATTTCATGGACACAATTTTAACAAGTTGCTACAGACGGTCGTTTCATCATCGATCTACTATCACTGTTTTGACGAATCTGTCTACCCGAATCCACACAAATTCAATCCGGATAGGTGGCTTTCGGATGACTTGAGCGAGCTGAATGCGTCATGGCTTGTTTTCCATAAAGGAAGTCGTAGTTGCATCGGGCAGCAGTAAGTCAAAACAACCACCTTCTCCGCCCAGCACGCGGCCCTTCCCTCCAGCCACAAAAAAAATTATTTGGAAGATACTGATATACTCTCATAGCTTGGCGCTGGCTGAAATGAAAATTTTCGCCTCGAACTTTGTGAGAAACTTCGAGCTCGACAAATTGGTCGATGATATTGAATTGAGTGAGAGACTTTTGTGTGAATCAGACAACGATATGCGAGTATATCTCCGGGAAATCTCTTAAGATTGGTCAATCCAGCGCTACTTTTGTCTATACATGAGTTCTTTTGAGAATCAGAAAATACATGCCTTTTGCCTCTTCCTCGTCTCCACCATTTGTTCTTCAAGCCCTTCGGCCTCATTGCATCGTCCTGTGCGCACCAGAACCACACCTAATACCTGCAGGAATGGAGCAGAAAGGCAAACAGGTTGAATTCATCCGTGGCTGTCGTTTGCTTCTAAAACAGGTTTGGGCTACGAAGTGGTGCCCAGTAAAGTGGTACAGTAACTTTTATCTGAGCATTTATCAATACAATGGTGTGAATCTCTATCCAAGGCATTCTATATACATCCTCAGCAAAAGGTCCTCTCGGCTTAGGCCAAACTCGCCCGCACACACTTGGGTAATAACAGGCTGTGAGACAAGCAGCAGGATTAGAATGGTTTTGTCGCAATCGGGGATTCCCTTCCTTTCTCTAGTTGTTGACGTAAAAAGCTGAATATTTACGTACTAGCTGAACTCATCAACTTCATGCCATGGAGTATGCAGCTTATTCAGTTCATTCAGGTGATAATACACCCATTATTGCTGCTATTCTTGTGCTATTCATGGTGTTCAATTCATTTATATATATGGCTTCGATTCCTTACGAATGGAGCCACGAGAATATGATCAATTGCCTCATTTATCACCTATTGCACCAACACTAGTTCTATGGCTTACAGGTCACCAGTAATATGAATATCAAGTCTCGCTCTACTTCGGTCTCTTAGGCTTCGCCTGTAGTGATGGTTGGGTAACAGAGGTGTCTGGTATTACTTCTCCTGGGGTTCAACAAGCTTCAGCTGGTCAGCATCTATAGAAACTGACTCCGAAAGGTAGTAAGGAGTAAAACGGCAGTTCAGATTCGTCCGAGAGCTTAAACTATACATCTGGTGGTACTATTCCCCCCCCAAAAAATAAACCCTATTTCCCTCGCCTGTAAAAGCCTAATCGCCACCAAAAAAAATTAGGTTCATTTCGGGGTCCAGATAGTATTATATCGACTACCGAGTACAGTCTTTTGAAGTGAGCAGGCATCCATATACTATAGACACTTTCCGTTAACTCATATGCCGGCCATGTCAGGAACTCTAAAAGGACCCGAGGCTCAAGGGTGCGTCAAAAGAGAGCATATCTATCTGTCCCGACAGGTGTCGGATTACTATCTGGCTGGACAAATCTCTAGATAGTCCCGATCCGACACGACCTAGTACGTAGTCTACGCCCAGGTAGTCCAAGGATGCATGGGGATGGTAATGGGGTGAGGAAAACGGCCTCGACGGATCGAATCAAGAGGGGCTATAACGACTACTTGTGTGCATCTCAGTAGTCCTAGTCCGGTATAACTAAGTCGGTTACACCCCCAGGAAATGTTGTATCCGGATCTTCGCGGGGTTAATCATCGGTCTTCCTCGGACGCCGAAACAGCACATGGCGAGGGGGTAAAGCGGGATGGGGCTAGGCCTAAGTCCAGAGGAGAGGTTGGAGACCTTCCGAGTAAGGCTCAGATAAAAGGGCCATGCGCGGTGCTCCAAATTCAGCAAAATACTGACAAATTTCATTCGCGAATGCTACCTTCCACATCGCATTTTTGAGGACATTTTCCTAATAATTGCTCAACCATGGACACCAAATTTTCCAGACTTGTGAGATTCAAAGCCTTGGATGGGCATACATACTATGGGGAGGCCGGACTGAATTGGGAGACCGGCTTGCGCGGCCAGAAGGTTGACACATTTACTGGCGGTGATCCATGGGATGAGATGTTTCAATTATCAGGGGAAAAGGCAATTGTTGATGAAGTATTGCACAGCATATAGGAAAATCTATCAAGATCGCTGCTGACAGGAGCAAAAGGTTTTATGTCCCTTGGAAATAGTTCCGATTATCCTAGGAATAGGGTTGAACTATCGAACACATGTAGAGGAATGCGGTGTAGGTGGCTGAGTCGTCCACATTTGAAGCAGCAGATCTGACCCTTCCAGTGGCAAATCCCATCTTTCCCTCTTGTCTTCACAAAATTTGCAGGTAATGGAGTATTTTGGAAGTATGAGAATAGAATTCAAGCTCAAATATGTAAACAGACTGTCGCGCTGGACCATTCGAGGATATTCCAATACACCCAGAGGCGTACGAACTCGATTACGAGGGGGAATTCTCCGTTGTAATAGGCAAAGACGCAAAGAACGTGTCCGAAGACGAAGACCCTCTCGACTACGTTCTAGGGTTCACCATTGGTGACGACATGTCCTCGCGATACTGGCAGGACCCGAAGAGATCAAGTTCTCAGCACAGCACAGCCAAGTCTTTTGATAAATTTGCTCCTCTTGGACCTGTCATCGCGTCACTGAAGGCAGTGGGCGATCCCGAGAAACTCAGGCTTCGCACTTGGGTTAACGGCGAACTGAGACAAGATACCTCAACTGGCGACTTGATTTTCGGCGTCAGGCATCTCATTCGATATCTCAGTCGAGGGAAGACACTGAGGAAGGGAACTGTCATCATGACTGGAACTCCTAGGTATGTTTGTAAAGAGGAAAAGGCGCGATTGTGATGCTGACTGTGCTAGTGGCATTGCTGCTTTTTATAAACCTCCAAAATGGTTGCGCAATGGCGATTTGGTGGAAATCGAAATTGAAAAGATCGGAAAGATAGCCAATAAAATGGTTTTTGAGGCAGAAAAGTGATAGGGGTTCACAAAGAGCAGCTTGCTGGGCCTCAGAGCTACAAATCCATAGTGAGATTAACCGAGGCTGGCTCAGCTGTCCTCCTCGAAGCATCCGCAGTGTTGCTAACAATATAAACAATACTATATAGTCTACTTTCATATAATTTCGTAACAAAACAATATTAGACTTGGAATATATTTTAAGTTTTTATTAATTATTACTTATTATATAATCTTAAGTTATATTATAAGTATACTATATAGTTATAATCTTATAATTCTATTTAATAAAGTCTAAGAAAATATTTTTAATAAATAAGTTAATAAGTATATTCTATCTAATTTCTAGATAGAATATAAGCTCGCCCTTATAAGTGCATAGTATAATACCCTAGAGGTTAAGAATGTACTACACCTCGGAGTAGTCGCTTACGGCCGCCTAGAAGCCGTCCTATAGGCTATACTTGGGTATTACTATTAGCGTAGACTCCTTGTGTAGATCTAGCATACAGGACGGTTTAGCAAGCTCCTCTAGCATTAGCTTGCTGCGCAACTCGTAAATCGTAGGGCAGATGCCGCGTTGCTGCAGTAGTAGGCCGAGCGCTAGGCCCGAGGGTCCGGGGTCGAAAAGGCATTATGAGAGAGAGAGAGAGAGAGAACGGACTAACTTGGGTGACTTGTGCTCTAATATTGCGTCAGACGTAACTAATAACCGCAAGGGGCGTCGAGCCGTGTTAGAATTACACCTCTAGAAATATCATTTGTTGCAAGGCGTTATACGACTTCAGGCCTGAATCGACACAACGCAGCAAAGCTAATAATCCTACTAAGGAATCGCGACTGTAATACGGTAATATATATATATATATATATGCCAAGGCCCTAATTGTTTCAAGACTCGCGTCGGCGTTGTTTGTTTTCTTTTTCTTTTTTTTTCGGGTCCGACTGAGATCTGCCGTGGTGTTGGAACCTGCTGCAGAACAGGCTTAAATGCACGGTTACCCCACACACACCTATTTTAGCTGGATGCCCTGTAATGCAGTCACATGTCACTTGTAGCATCTTGATCTAGGCCTCTACGGTGGAGACGGTGTTAGCACGGAGGCCGCCGGGCCTTAAAGTTAAACCTGCAGATATCTTACTACGTACAATACTTCTGTACGTCTTTCTCGAATGCAGCGCTTTGCTTATATGCCGACTGGATAATATCGTTGCAGCCTAATAAATCGATTATTAAGTCAAGGACTACCTGCAATTGTTTCGGAAGCCACTGTTATAGAATTAATTGGTGTTATTAATAAAACCTCGCTCGACTAGATTACCCTCAATCCAGGTCTTTCTTGCATTGGGCCATTCTCTGTGTTTCGGGCATCGGACGGCCGTCAGGAGAATTCTAGTCATATCAGTGGACATGCTACCTCGGAACCCAATCTGGCTGACGCTGGAGAGAACTAGCGCCCGCCAACCAATAGAAGAATTCGATCACTTGAACCCCAGCCATTGCTTAATTCTACGATCTTCGAAGAAAATAATTGTGAACCGACAAATTCTAGCTGCTTTGTCGACGAGGACCTCTATGCGCTCTATGTAGAAGGCATTGACGACGATATTCGAATCTCTGAGAAACCTCCTTCCGAGACCAGTAGCGATTCTAATGTCTCACTCTAGGCTTCGTATAGCCTATTAGGCTGCGAGATCAAGTCAAACATATATTATAACAAGGGCATCAGCGAGTGGATGTATAACTATATTCACAACATAGCCGACCTACTGTAGCCGATGTATCATGTCCGCAATCCATATCGTTCAATCTACGTCCCGAATGCCATGATTGGTTTCGCCAATATGTTGGTCGGAGCTAGAAAAAGTATAGAGGACCTGCCGTAGACTAACATTGCCATCTTTCACTCTCTACTCGCGACATCTGCATTTCATCTTCGCGAATTGAAAGATGAGCAAGTTCGAGACGACCTCGAGAAACTAGGGACGTTTTATAAGGCAAAGGCCTTTGAATCATTACAAAAAGCTTTGTTTGACACCCGAATAATTTCAGACTATTACATGACAATGTCGGTAATGCTGTCTTTAGCCACGATTGATGCAAGTACCTGTACTTCAAGGCTATAGGCCCCTCGGCTAACAATTACCAGATCATAGAAGGTAGTATGACAGAGTACTGGATCCATCTTGACGGCTGTATGCAATTTCGAAATTTAAAAAGCGAGAACAAAGCGCTCATTTCGAAACGCAAGCAATTACATGCGGTGTATTCTTTTATGACCACACTGGCTTCATCCACCCTACAGGAACCCCCACTTCGTAAATGGCTAACCGAGAAAAATACATCAGAGACACAAGTTATTCTAACAAGAGCCTTCCATGTGGATGATCACTGCCTCGAATTCGCTTACGGTATCACTTTATCACTTGCTTCTCTCCTGCATCTCACAACAAAGCTCTCTCAGTACGTTCTATATTACGTGTCAATAGACTAACCACTGCCTCCATCTCTCCAAACCGCTTGCCAAGACCTCAAAGAAGCAATTTCAAATTGGTCTCTATCATCAGAAACATTTCCATCCATACTCCCAACCGACCGGAACACCCTCACCATGGTCAAATACCATACAGTCGCCTTCCACACGCGAATCCAACCCTGCCACCTGGTACTCATGGCATCTTACTCCCGCTTAACTGCCAAAAATCTCATAGCTGCTGAAGCATTCAAATCGGCTTTTAGCACTCGGTACGGTCGGCAATTGATGGCTCCGATTACATGGCCGGGATTTATTGCGACGTGTGAAGCATCAGTAGAAGAGCGTGGCTTGTGGACGGAGTGATGGACTGGGATAATGAAGTATCGAATTGAGAATATATTCGTTATGTTGCGCATTATTCGTGAAGTGTGGGAAGCTCGGGATTTAGGATCCGAGGAGCTGCTAGGGTGGTTGCCTATATTAAAGAGGAATGGACAGCGTGTAATAGCAATGTGAGATGGTGTCTCTTCAGGTTTGATAGTGTTGGTGGCGTTAGATACAACTATGGCAGAATCAACGGTGCTGTTATAGCGGGTTCGTCTGTGACTTTGATCTGGCACTGTTGGGCAGCAGAAATATATTAGTTGTTGATACGGCTTATAGATCTACACTCCCAATCAAGAACTTTTGTCTTTTGAAATTTGCTTAGCTATTTTCATGCCATATCCAGAAACCTAGGTGCGAAAATCCAGAACCCCATAACAAGACATTATCTACCTCAATTCATATCTACTTCAAAATTTCTTTCAACTTCAGTTACTACCACAAGTTAATTATCCTGCACTTCTTTGCAATAATTGCAAAGCCAGGAAAATTGTGAGAAGTGGCTTACTAGTATTGCAATAGACCATCCTAACTCGAACAACACCATCTTCTGTCAAACCCAGCATCTGCTCCACAAGCCTATACGACAAGAAGTGACCCCAACGAAGTCCAAAGCTTGACGAACGCTCTACCTCCTCAACGATAGACTGAGAGCTAGGGCCTTTGACCGTGAAGGTTAAAATTGGTACGCGGAGATTTGAATCATTGGAGGTCTCTCCATTCACCGTGACATTTTTGCGAGAGGCAAGGTATGACAGCAGTATACCCTAAAGCGTTTGCTCATATGCTGCAATATCGGACCACGCTTTCTTAGGATCGGTTCCAAGATACCGAATAACGACCGGGATTGCTTGCATGAGTCGGCTAAATCAAGCTTATCTTCTAGAGTCGCCGATGGGTTAAAGTAGTGTCTAAGGGACTTTATGTATTTTTGGCTGTCATGATGGCCGAAAAGCATAGATATATGCGGACCGAAAACCTATAACTACGTCATCACAGGAATTCAAACAATGATATCTTTCGTAACCACCTTATACCAAGAAAATACATAGAAATCAACGCCCAGCTCTTGTACATCTACACTTCGATGAGGTGTATAAGCCACACCATCCACACATATCTTAGTTCCTGGAATATTGTGTACTTCCTTCGCAATCGCTTTGATGTCGTTGATGGAACCAAGAATGTTGCTTGTGTGGGTACAAGCTACCAGCCTCGTCCACTCTAAAAGTAATGCCTTCAAGTCTTGTGAGTCCAACTTCGGGTTCTGCTTATCTGTTGCTTTCTACTATTTCATTGTTAAGCCTTAGTGCTCAGCTATGTCTATCCAGGGATCAATAATTGTCTCGTGATCGATTTGTGACAGTATAATTTCATCTCCGGTCTTGAACTTCAATCTAAGGGAGAGATTTGTAAGGATTTGTGTGGCGATGCTCCAAGCACTTTTTATCAAAATATAATGTTCTTTGCTTAACTGCAAGAATGGGATCCGAAGTTACATACCAACCTCGGAGGGGCTTGCATTAACATATTTTGCAACAGCATGGTAGGCCTCCGTGTACAATGAAGTGGACTTCACTGATGTGCTGTAGGAAGCTCCGAGCTGCACGTTTGTATTTGTAAATAGTCGCAGATTCTATACTATATGAGCAATCTCGTTTCAAAAGCAGACTGTCAAGCTTACGATTCAATCACAGGTCCAGGGACCTGACTTCCGCTAGTGTTGTCGAAGAATACTTGTTGACTTTTCACCCCTGGTAAGTGATCCCTTGCCTTGGTGACCGAGAATTCAGTTGCCATCGTCAAGTGGTTTTGATGATTGAAGTCGTGTATATTCGAAATATTCGAGACTCGAGCAGGTAGTTATTGGAACTTATGCAAGACGGCGTAGGTGTACTAACATCCCTTCCATAATAGTCCAATTAGATAAAAGCAGATGTCAGCGACCTTTCCTTACCTAATGGGTCACTCTCACTATTGGTCGCTAACACCTGCAGGTTTGAACTCGGATAGGTGCTTGCCGTCGGAACCCTGTCTTGAAGATCTCATTACCTCACAAAGCCTTTCCGATATTACATGCGGCAATTTACATCTTTCTATAACGTATACAATTGCTCGCGAGCAACCATTGAGACATTATCAACCTATCACATTAGTAAGTGGGATTTCAGTACAATTGAACCTAGTCAAGCTTGACGTCAATAATCAAGATAAAGTATGAATATTATCAGTATGAGCATTCGAATGCAGTCGCAGCGTTTCTTTCCTCCTCCTTTTGCTTCATTTCAAATTCTTCTTAATCAATCTTAAGTGCTCATTCCTGGGTCAGTCCTGAAACAGCCATGGACATTCCAACGTTAGCGACGAAGGCTACGAGTAGAGTTGTCAAAGTTGCAATTTCAGTGGACTTCGATGCCGTATATGGCTGGCCTGGTACTAGCTACAATCCAGCAAACAATATATCTGATTACTCTTTTGGGATTTTTGCTGGAAATGTCGGCGCGCCTCGATTGCTGAAACTTCTTAAGAGGCTTAAGATTGCCGATAACACAGCCTAGTTCATTCTAGGTCATTCGATGGAAACTTTTCCAACCAAGACAGCAGCTATTGTAGAGGCTGGCTGTGAGATCGGCCTTCACGGCTATTCCCATGAGGTATGTTATCCGCCCGAGCTACGCTCATATTTAAATGTTTTGCAACTACCTTTACTAACATTCGCGCAGGATCCCGGGTAACTCACTGTGGAAAAAGAGCGCGACATTTTGAACAAATGCATCGCTTTAGCACAAGGACTCACGGGAAAGGGACCTGCTAGTTACCCGTGCACCGATATATCGAGTCCGAGAGCCCATAATCGACATGCTCGAAGAAAATAACTTTCTATATGACACGTCACTAAGTCATCATGACTCGAAACCTTACTTCCTAACTCGACCAGATGTTATCACGTCTCCAAATTATGCACAACTTGCAAGTAGCTGGATGAACCCACTTGAGCTTGTCAAAACGTGCAAAAGTGGAATAGTGGAAATCCCAGCTAATTGGTATATGGAAGATAGTACTCCTCTTCAATTCTAGCCACACACGGAGAATACACACGGTTATGTCGATGTCCGAAGCATCGAGAGTATGTGGAAAGAGCGGTTCACTTGGCTGAGACTATGGCTGTGAAGGTGACGGTCCAATGGATATCAATTTCCCTCTTGTTTTGCATCTAGATACATCAGGCATAGCCTACGTGATTGGCATGATTGAACGACTTATCATTTGGTCGCGTGATCAAGGTGACGAAGTCGAGTGTCACATGTATAAGAGCATAGCTATAGACTTCCGGAAGGCTACTTGAATGAGTGTAAAATAGAACAAGTAGCTAAATCTCTATTTAAAAATTATATTTTTACTTCTCTTAATATAATAGATCTAATAAACTTTATTCTTAAGAGTTATTATATACTTATAAATAATTTTATATTAATTATACACTATATATATATATATAAAGAACTCTATTATAATTATATTATATATAGATCTAATTATATAGCTTTAATTATATTATAAAATTATATTCGTATCTCTAAGATCTAAGCTTAAATAAATCCTTAACGTTGTAAAGCTACTATAGTCGCTAACATCGTATCAGAGACTAACGCTAAACTTAGCGACAGATACCGCTAACCGCCGGAGCATTCAAAGTCTCCGCTCTAGACTTCCCCCCTAATGCAATATGTCAGCATTTATGGAGCAGTGCATATTGACTGCTCAAGGATCAACCAAGTGTGGACACATCTTTGTTCACCCAAGGGCCCGTTTCATATTATTGTCGTGCCGCAATTTCTAAACAAGTGCCAACTTTAGTTGCCTACAGCTCCATCGATCTTCCCGAGATACCCCGACCACTTCTCTGTATGATTTCCAAGAAACACATCTGACCGCTTCTTTAAAGGACATTATTGGCGATTTTTGGAGGTCAATTTCCTGGACAAGGCTCTCCTTTTAGCATACTATAGGTAGGGTCGCAGGGTCGGCCATTGCCAGCAACGTGCTAAAATAGGACCACTTAGCCAGGATGTCACGTGTCAGCCTGTTTATAAACCTTTGTCAGGACTAATATGATGAATTGACTGAATTGTCTGTAATTGATGAAGCTATTCAGATGTGGGGTTGCCACACCATATAAGACTAAATTGAGTTCCCGAATATTCCGGTGCCTACTTCGTAGAGCCTATTTGTAAGCAATATTTCTAACAACCTTAAAACAACGACGTCTTGAAAACTTTCCTTCTATGGTTGATGGCCACCGATTACCTACATTCTTCCTATTATCTATTCAATCTTTCAAGCTCTGAGTAGTCATCTCTTCCAACCAAGCAACACTCGAGGAAGTCCTCCCAACCCAACACAATGGACCACAATTCGGGAGAGAAGGACAGCGATACAGCTATTATGCAGCACGTCAGAGTTCGAGTTAGTATTCAAAGTGTATGATAGTTTGAGAAACTCCGCTTATGCTCGACATGACCATAGGCATGCGACATGTGTCGCAGGAAAAAGATTCGTTGCGAAGTAATGGGCCAAAATTGTGTGCAATGCATCAATTACAGAACCCAATGTAAATTTACCAATATCAACCGGAATAAGAAGCCTCGTAAGCCACCAGGGTAGGTCTTACCATAATCATTTGCAACGGAATCTTGCTAAAACCATACAGGCACAAACGTGTTGAAGAAATGGAAAACCGTTTGAAACGAATGGAAGCTCTATTGCAAGCTTCTGGAAAGATGAGCCAAAGCGAGAATGCAGCCGAGATAGCCTATCAGAACTCTTTTAGAGTGGTCGATCTAGAGGAGAACGAGCGGAATGCTGATCCTGCTAAATCAGAAGGATCCTATGCAGTACGGGGAGAAATCTCAGCGAACCCTGCACACAACCCCCCCGAATTATATAGTCCGAGTAAAAATTGATCTCTTCAGACTGCTGGCTTAGTATCTAACAAACTACAGTAACGGCCCTGTCAATCCCAAGCAAGCTTCCGGGCGCCACCAGAAATCTGAATTACGTGTACAATCCGTTATTGGGACCCAGCCAGCTCTCGACCCAATATTGGAATTACAACCCGGTCAGCGACGTCTTCCCTCGTAATATCTTCCAGAGGCTTCCACTAAAACCTAATGCCCTATCCCTGATCGAGGAATCCTTTCAGAGTTTCAACGCCACCTTCCCAATCTTCGACCAATACTCTTTTATGAAATTGGTTCAAGAGAGATATTCAAACTCAGACCAGAAAGATCCAGGCTGGTGGGCTTCTCTCAATGTGATGCTCACAATAGCACACCTATTCCGTGCTATGCGAACATTAGATATCCAAGAAGAAGATCGGTACGCCTGTGGCTACATGCAGAATGCACTAGCTGTTGTTAGCGACCTCACCATGTTGCCCTCAAGTCTCTTTGCCGTACAGGCGTTGCTCGCAATGACAATAGTTCTTAGAGGAACGCCAAATTCTCGATTATGCTCTGTGTTGATTGCTGCTACGATCCGCTTGGCTCAAAACATGGGCCTACACAAACGAACGAATGACTCAGCTCTTAGTGATGCCGAGATTGAACAACGAAAGCGAGTCTTCTGGATTGCTTACTTGGTGGACAAGGATATTAGTTTGCGAACAGGACAACCTCCAGCACAAGATGACGACGACATAGATGCTGACTTACCTTTAGAGACTGTCTCTGACTTGAAGTTGCATCAAGGGGGAGTTAACACACTCAGTGTCTTGAACTTTCACATCGGACTTGCAATGATTCAAGGACAGATCTATAAAAGATTATATTCTGTTAAGGGAATGAAACAATCCGAAGCAGACCGCCTACTCGCTGCACAAGAACTTGACACTCGACTGGCCAGTTGGAAAAGTAGCCTTCCGATCGACTTTGAAGCAGATTATTCAAATACCACACTTCGAGCGCCTGTCCCTCCAACCTTTCTTCACAAGATCATCCTGCATTTTACATATATTAACTGCCTAATTGCGATTCATCGCCCATTTTGGGACAGCAATCCAGCAAACAGTCTTGCAATTAGTGCTAGTCCTTCATTCCAGCCCTCCACTTTTCCATCAGAGAGTACATGTGTGACCGAGGCACGGAATTCAATCCGACTGATCCGAATACTACCTCAAGGCAATTACGCCTATGTCTGGTCAGTCCTTATCTTTCTTTCAATTCTATCCTCGTGAATCTTATTAACATCGTCCAGGCTCTTAATCTGCATCTTATTCGCAGCTGTCACCACACTCTTCCATAACCTACTTCGCAATCCCTCTAATGTCCTCGTACAGTCTGATCTCGAACTCGTTGAACCATTCCTCAAGCTTCTCGAGTTCTTACTTAAGGAAACGCACAGTGAAGAGGTAAAACAGATGAATAAGGTTTGTTATGATTTGAATAGAACAGCGAAGGAAGCGGTTGTGAATGTGAATGTGAATGTGGGAGAAGGTTGTAGCGGTACTCTCAGGATGGAGGAGACGGAGAGTGTAGAGGAGTTTATCAGAAGGATTGAACGCTTGAGTGGAGGTTGTGGAGGTCCCGAAGATTTTGAGCATCTTTTGGCTATAGTTCCTACCGGGGAATGGACCCAGTGAGCGGGTGCTCACTGCTTGGCACAAGAAGTCAGTGGATCTGAGATATGTGCTAGGTACATTTGGAGGAGGAAGATAAGGTATGACAAAAGTTTAAAATCTATCAAGGATCCGAATCCGTGACTCCACGCTGAACTCCCCGTCCTTGGATTCCTATAAGTGGCAGCCCTAACGGAAATTCCTAGAGTCTGGATGTAAGTCACGTAATAGGTACACGTAGTAAGAAGTGCAGGAGTGGCCAAGATATACCTGCTCGATTGACCCCTGAGCAGTCAAGGTGACTTTTGCACTAATGCAGATCGTATTACATCAGAGCGATCACCCAAAGGCGGTTACGGCAGCTGAGATTTATAATAGTTCCGGAGCGGAGGCTTCGAGTACTCCGAAGGTTAGCGGCGTTGTCCTGACTAAGCACCTGAGCCTCAGGTATGAATGAGCACAGTTCAAACTGACAACAAACGCGACAAGATAACCATTGAAGTCATACACCTATTGCTCTCTATCTATTGCTTTACCACCGTGGCATGTATACCTGATCAAAGACTCGCTGCGAGCGATCTATTCCCTCGACAACTCCTCAGCGCCTCTCGCTATTGCCCAACCTCGAACCCCTGATGACGTTGGTACTATTGTGAAATTATGCTGAAGTTAATGGAATCAAAGTAGTCGTACGCTCCGGCGGAACTAGTCTCTTTGGCAAATCAATGATCCAAGGCGCTCTGACAATTGATATGCGAGATATTGCATACGTCAATATTGACGATACAAGGAAGTCTGCGAAGGTGGGCCCTTGCAGAGGCCCTGATCAAAGAAGGCCAGCGACGACTCTTAAGACCACCACCCCATTTGTTGGATTCGCCGGCTGGTCAACGTACGGAGGATATGGACCATTCTCAGCTCAATATGGCCTGGGTTGCGACAATATAATTGGAGCAAAGGTTGTCAACTGGAAGGGCGAGATAATTGAGGCTGATCAGGCCACGTTGAAAGGGATTCGAGGGGCGGAAGGAGCTTTCAGACCCATCGTTGAGTTGACTATCAAACTCTACCCCCTGAAGAGCATCCTGGCTGGTATGATAATCTATGACTCCTAAGATATCGCTGCTACTGCGGAGACATTCAATAACGGGTACAAGGAACTCTCAGCCAAGGGACTTCCACCTGCGCCGAACGTACAACAAATGGTGATGAATTCGCCACAAGGGAAAGCTTTTGTCTGTGGCTCCATTTGGGGTTCAAATGGCCATGAGGCTGGTCAAGCCTATCTTTCTAAAATTGCGACTTTGGGAAATGCTCTCATGAATACTGTTGCATAACACCATTGCTGGCTGGATAGATTTCTTGGAAAACGTGGCCCCCCGAGTGCATATGGGGCGATAAGCACGATTTCGATCCGCAAAATAACACCCGAGGTTATTAGCATAATAGGGACGAATCTTGACAAGATGCCTTCAACTAGCAGGACTGCTTTCTCCGTTCATGAACTTCGGGGGCCTTCGGCTACTCCAAATGCAGACTCGGTCTTCGGGTCAAGGGAGCCACATGGGATATTCGAACTCATTCAGGCGGTGGCGAAACAGGAGGACCTGAAGAAAACCCAAGATTGGGCGAACAACTTCCTGGATGATCTTCGGAGCATCGACCCTGAGTAAGTATCTTAATACTTAATGCAAATACTCCAATCGCAGCCATTAACTCCAAAGCAACGCAATATTGATTATTTGTCGAGATGTTGCTATTTCCCCAGATTCCTTCTTTTTCTTCATCATTTTGTACACTACTCAGTCACTTTTTTCAGCCTCCCCCTCCCTCCCTGCCCTCAAGGTAGATACAATTCTTTAAACGGAAGCGGCAGCGTCGGCCAGGCACAAGCTTCTAACCCCTCCACCCGAATGGCGGGGGTGGCATTCAGCCCTGCAAGATACAATGTGATATGAATAAATCGTCCTACTGTTGCAAATTAAACAAGGCGATTCCCACTCTCGTTCTAAGTTGAACCATTTTCCTCATGGACTCTTGGTTGTCTCAACTGGATATCGAAGATAACAGAACCACTTAGCCTGGCCTGTAGAAGCTAAGGAGAACTATTAGAGAGTAATTGCATTTGTTTATGATGATGAGGCTATGGCCTGAGAAATGTGCTCTGTGGCAGCAACGCAAATGCCCTTTGATTATTATCTCTTTATCATTTGCGTACCTTATGCCACGAATATATAAACTCTAACATTTTGTATACTATGTACCTCAAGGGTGACTCATTTCTTCTCAAAAGGCCACCCTTCCAGATTTATAGTCAACATATTGCTTTTCTCAATCTCCTTTGCCCTGCTCTTCAACTCATCCACATCCCAATTAGCCCACACAAACTTGCCTTTTAGAAACTTCGCCTCGGGACTTGAAAGCCAAACCATAAAGTGGCCCGGCAGCTCGACTATACTTCTTGTCAGCTTCTGCCCCATATCTCTAGAGACTCCTCATAACTCACCGGTATCCGTACACGAAAACGCCTTATCTACCTCTGTCGCCTCCCGCCCCGCGGTCTGAATCCCCGTCTGGACAACTGCAGGCTGCAAACTCACAACATGCAGACCCGGATTTTCCGCCTGAAGCACATCAAAAATCTTCACTGTCGCGAGCTTACTGGCTGCATACGCAGACATGGTAGGAATAGCGGGGATGTGTGCCACACCAGTGCTAATATTGATAACAATAGCATCCGGCGCGGTGACCTTTAAGAAAGCTTGGAGACAAAGCAGAGGACCTTTCGTGTTGGTTTCGAAGATTTTCCAGTAGGAATCCGGGTTTGAGTCAGCGATGGTCTCGGAGATTCCGACAATCGCCGCGTTGGAGATAAAGATGTCAATGAGTCCAAAGGCATCGTGGATCTTCTGGAAGGCGGTATTGACGTCGGTTTCCGAGGAGATGTCGGCGGCTACGGTGAGGATTGCGGCGTTGGGGATTTGGGTTTGGATCTTGGAGGCTGCGGTGGAGAGGGTGCTTTGTGTGCGGCCCAGGATGGCGACTTTGGCTCCAGCTGTTGCGAAAGCGAGAGCGGTGGCGGCTCCGATGCCTCCACCTCCGCCGGTGATGGCTACGGTTTTTCCTTTCATGGAGAGCCCTGGGAGGGCGGGGTTGATGCTGGGGTAGACATCGTTGTGGTAGACTTTCGTGAGGGATGGCAAGGCGGTCATTGTGGAAATAAGTGTTGTTGTCAAAGCTGGTAGGATGGCGTATGGCGTATGGCGTATGGCGTATGGCACTGGCGAGATAGATCTGATTGAGAGAACCGTTTTTCTGGAGATAAAGAGAACTTATACCACCTCTTCTCCACTAACGATGCAATTAGTTCTATCGTCACTACTAGGAAATTGAGAATGGGCTATCACAAACCTGATTGTATGCTGAGTACACAAAACGGATTTCGAAAGCAAGGATATGATTTCGGAACAACCACACACTCCGAAGCATTCCTGGGACGCTTTACACGGACTTAGGGATCTCGGTGAACGCGAAGGCGCCGAACTATATGACATATTGCTAACAACTGTCAAAATTACTAAGCGATACGTTCGTCGCGGAACAGGCGAGGTAAAAATCAGTGAGAGATATATTAAAGGGGCATAGTGTTAAAGTCTAATATGCCACCATGTTATGCGTTGCGAGTTGCGTTACCGTGTCTACAAAGAGCAGCAAGCGTTTTGATTGTAATATTCCAAATTTTAGTCCTATCTATCATAAGACATATGCAAGGAGGTGCTACCATACCAATTTTGTTTTCGGGTTGCAAACCCACCTTAATCTTTGTAATCGCAGCGCAATACTCTATCACACATCCGGCCAACTGAGCAACGGTTACACGTGAGGTGTCGTGTGAAGTATATAATATCAAAGCTTCTCCTCAAACATTAGATATCTTCTAAAGCTTCATCGGAATCTCACAGTCCAACAATTATACTCAGCCTTCCATCTCACTTAGAATCCTAAAATTCAAAATACTTTGACGACATTTCAATATGACTACAATCAAGAAAGTTGCTCTCGCTGGTGTAAGCTTACCTCTACCTCATCTTCAAAATACGCAAATATCGAACAACATTCCTGACGTGCAAACAGGCAACTGGCAATCTTGGCCCAGCAATGCTCAATGCACTTCTAGAAGCCAAGCTATTCGACATCACAGTTTTAACTCGCAAGGCATCCGATCACAAATTCCCGGCCAGCGTAACCGTCAAGCGCGTTGATTACAGCTCAGAGTCATCTTTAGCAACCGCGCTCCAAGGTCAAGATGCGCTTGTCTCAACCCTCTCCTCGGTCGCGGTCGACACTCAAAAGATCCTGATCAACGCCGCCATCAACGCCGGCGTGCAGCGTTTCCTCCCCTCTGAGTTTGGCAGCAACTCACAGAACCCCAAAGTGGCCAAAATTCCAATTTTTTCACCCAAGGTCCAAATCCAGGAGTATCTCCAGTAGAAAGCCGCTGAGACGCCGTCATTCTCGTACACGTTTGTTTTCAACGGCGCGTTCTTGGACTGGGGTCTTGCTGTCGGTATTCTCGTAGATGTCAAGGGAAAGAAGGCCGAGATCAGAGATGGTGGGGATATTCTCTTCAGTGTCTCCAGACTTTCGACTGTGGGCCAGGGTGTCGTTGGTGTTCTCTCTCATCCAAAGGAGACTGCGAACCGGGTGATTTTGATTAAGGATATTGATGTTACGCAGAATCAGCTGATTAATATTGCTACGGAGCTTGATCCAAGCGGAGAATGGGCGATTACTAATGTGAGCTCGGAGACGCAGGAGAAGGAGGCTTATGAGGGTTTCGCAAAGGGGCAGGTTGATCTTGGTGTTATCACAAACTTCCTTTTTAGGGCAATTTATGGAGCAGGATATGGTGGCAAGTTTGAGAAAGTTGATAACGAATTGTTGGGACTCAAGGGGTTAGATCAAGTGGGTTTGAAGAAGGTTGTCAAGTCAGTTTTGGAATCGTAGAGGGTTGGGGTAAAAAGCTGCTGTCTCGGTATCCTATACAACAGCAGTTATGTAACATGCATTGTTGGTATATCTGAATTGAAATGCATCCATTCGATTTGAGTCGTTTAATATGAGTGGGAAAGTTTGCATTTTCATGAACCATGGTACAGATTTTGATTTACAAGTGGGTGGAAGTAAATACACATGGAAACAGTTGCTAACACTCCACGAAGCTTGCAAAGTATTCTACGTACGCGCTTGTTGTATTTTACAAAAGTGAGGAAGGAAGGTTTAGACCTTGCGATAGAAGTGATAATATGCGGCCAGCATAAGCGAGGTCACATAATCACTGGAGTCTACGTAACAGCACCAGCGCTGTAACAGTATTCTTTGGCCTATGGATCCTGTGGTACTCAAGAAATTCATCTAAGGCCTACTAAATAGCAAGATCCTCGGCTCTATCAGGCTTAGGGGTAAGAGCAGGAGGAGTGAGAGCAGCTGGAGCCTTAGAGGCGGTAGGCAAGAGGCTCAGCAGCTGATCCATGGCCTGATCCGCGATTAAAATAAGGGCAGTAGCAAAACACAAAAGCGCGTCAGGAAATCTGGAATTGATGTATTAGTATGAATAACTTCTGTTCAAGGTAGGGTGGGGGAGGAGCTACCTACATTTTACGCGTCCAAAGTCTTGAGGGCTGACGCGCCTGTAGACCTCACAGAGGACTAATGATAGTATATTGATAGGACTATAGACTTAGAGAACTAGAATCTAAAGGGGGATATCGTAAGATATAAGGGAAAAGAGATGAGTATCCCAATGAAGGTAGGTGGATACGAAGGATCAAGGAACGGGCCGTAGCGCCCCGTGACAGTACTGCTTCTGTTGATAAATGGATAGCGCCGTCAGTCCCATAAATAATATACTCCCAATTTGATATCCAGTTCAAGCAGACTACAAGCATCTGATAGAGATCTAACATCCCACTAGAGAGCTTGAAAATCAGACTGTAGTGGTTGACGTTGAGGCGGTTGACGTTGACGTTGTTGATCTTGCGTTGGCCATGCTAATTTGGCACTCCCTGATCTGCTGTTTTTCAACTTCTTGTTGTTGTGCCCAGTTCTGGAGTTCCATCTGGATCTGTTGCTGAGAGCTGGGTTGATTCGTACATGTCCCAAACCGACTGAAGCGATCCTGGCTATATACTGAGTCAATGTCGACTTTCATCATAGTGAGAACTTGGGAATACGAAAATAAGCTCAAAACCCACCATCCCTCTCCACAATCTTCCCCGCAGATTCCATCCTTACTGCAACAGTTCCCATAAATCACGTTACAAGTGATGTTGTTCTTCCCTCCACACGTGCCATCAGTGGTATTTCCAGCCATGAACAAGGGTTGGGCATGTACGACATTTGGTCTGGTGCAGTTGCCCGATGAGCACATGCATATGCTGCAGAAGTCGGGGCCGGTGCCGCATACGCCGTCCTTGTTGCAGCAGTCGCCCCATTTTCCGGCACACATACGGAGCCTGTTAGCACGGATGCCACAGGTGCCATCCGTGCTATACACATTGTCGCCAGCGCAGGCGCCCTCGTAACAAGTGCCGGGGGCGCAGTCTTCGCTGATTATTGGGGCACGCTATTAGTATGATTGGATTCAAAGACGAGGAGTAGCTGTGCTTGAACGTGACTTACGGGGAGTCACCACAAGTCCAGGTCTCCGCATTACAGCACTGTTTAGCTGTGCCGCGGCACGTGGCATTCTTATTGGGAGGACCGCAGAGGCCGTCGAAGGCTCTTAAGGGTTCAATAACTACTCGTTGGATTTGCATTAGCTAGTTTTCTGCGACATATGAAATACTCTTGACGGCCCTGGCAACCTACACCCTTTGACGCAGTAATCGGTTCTCGGCTCAATATTCCCACAATCTGGGTCTAATTCCGGGTTGAGCATGAAGAACTTCTCAAGTGCGATCTGGTATTTGTTGGCTAACTGGGCACACGTGTTGGAATCGACGTCATCGTATGTGCTGCCGGGGTATCGACAGTTGATCTGACCAGTCTGGACCTTTCCAATGTTGGCCACGCTGAGACTCTTTTTATTTCTCTTCCATACAGTGGGAGTCGACTTAGGGTGCCTGAGGTCGGTTGCTGACCATGTAGATGGTTTGCAAATGCCGGTTTCTTCGGCTGCGATAGCCGTGATGAGGAAAAGGAGGAAAATAAAAAACTTCATGGCTGTTATCAAAGGAGACAAAAATGAGCATGGGAGCAAGAGATAGCCACGACTGGAAACTGAGTTTTGAAGAGCTGGAAAGGTTCTGCCTAAAAGGGGGATACCGTATCCGGAAATTAAGACCCCTAAGGGCGACCCCCCGACGCCACGCAACCGGGGTTGGAACACCAACATTCTCGCATGCGCTCTAGCCAGCCTCCCCGCAAAAGCGTTTCCCCCAGCTTCCCAGCTAGGGATGGGAAAAATAACGTTATATAACTTTATATAATCATCTACTTTAGATTACTTTACATGCGTAAATAATGTACAAATAATGTATACTTTGCACATATATTTGTATAATAATAGATTAAAATACCACTAAAAAGAGCTTTACATAATACCAAGTAGTACTCTATTACTCTTTAACATTAATTGTTTCTACCTACCTAACTAGTAATAGAATATAGAGATATAGCTCAAATAATAGCTGTTGTTCCTGTAGTTAGAAATACTTAATATGTAGTTGCTTGGTCTTCCACGCAGAATAGGTTGAGGCGTGCCTCATCCAAATGTAGTCTAGCTTCAGAGGCATATGACAATATCTGGTTGTCATTATCAATGCCTTAGAAAACACAACAACATGAACACATTCTTTTTCGCCACCCTTTAACATACAATTTTTCTAGAGTGATCAAGTGCCTTCGCCGTCTTGTTTGCTCTTTTAGTTGCTTTCTTCCCTTTTACCTGAGTCAAGTGCGGTGCGCGATCGGGATGTGCAATACTCGCTTTTTGTCCCTCTATAATATAACTTTAGGGTAGGTGGGCCTTGTCTTTAAACCCACCTCTTAATGTTTAATCCTAACCTGTGTGTAATAATCCCTGATTAGCCCTGACATTAATCATAAGAGCAATAATTCCGTGCCTTTGCAACGATATCTTGTTGTGTCCACCAAACCTCACCGGCAACTCTCCCTTCGTAGCTACGTCAATGAAGACGCGGGTTGAACTATTACTACACTACCTATCGAAGGCTTCGAACCTTCTAAGACAAATTTCGCATCGGATTGGAAGGAGATTCGGGCTGCTATAGGAGACATACTCAGTAGTGTCGCCGATGCAGACGTACTGATTGTCGACCTACGATCTAACACTGGAGGCAGTCCCGACACAGTTGCCTTCATTCTGTCATGCCTACTTGATGGTGGACCACTTCATTTGTTGGACATGGTAGATCGAAACGGTGCAGTAGAGCAATCTCACTTTACTCTTCACGTCGATGATCTCCCAGTAGGAACAAGGCGCTTCGGTGGAGCAAAACTATTGTTCGTGCTCACTACCAATCAAACGATATCAGGTGGTGAAGACATGGCATACAGCCTACAGGCTTTCGAGCGGGCTAAAGTCATCATAGAAGAGAATGAGTCAACAGCCGGCGCTGTAAATCCCATCACAAAGCCACGATTTGTTGCTGTGGAGATCGTTGGCAAAGGATGGTAGTTTGTACAGAACGCCGTAGGGAGTTGTTGGTCCAAAATCAATTTTCGTATAAAGTAACACTTTAGCTTTACTTAAGAAACACCTTTTAGTAGGGAAATATTAGAAATAAGAGTTATATATATATATAATTAGTAACTATAAGCTTATATTTTTAGGGAAGTACAACCTATATTTTGAGGGGGAGAACAACCTATATTTTAAGGGAGTATAGCCCATTAAGTAAGGCGTGCCCGATAGTACAGTACCTATAGGAGTGTAACTAGTAAGGAAAAAAGGACAAAAATCGGTTTTGGCCAACAACTCCCTACGGCGTTCCGTAGGTTTGTGGCTGTACCCAATCTCAAACCCGCTCATGTAATTATGGGATCGAATTGGGAAGGAAATGGTGTCAAAAGCGATGTAGTTACTGGTAAAGGTGACTGGGAAGGGAGAGCGATGCGAGGGAAGTGGCTCGAAGGTTTACTATATAGATTTTGGAGCGGAACAAAGAGTTATAGGCGCTGAATATACACGATACTAGTGGCTTGAAAGAAAGCAACGACCGAACCTGCTGTAAACGGCCGCCAATTTGCCGTTTGATTAGTGGATGTTTATTATAGACTATAATTACTTCTTTTTTGGTCCTTTTGCCTATTAACCTTATTTCTATGATAGTACTCTAAACGTAATACTATTATATCTGAAATACCTTATTTTATATAGGAATTAAGTTGTAATTAATATATGTATATAAATGCCTACTACCTCCTACTTATGCTTTTAGAATCAGATAATTCAGACTCTTATTCAAATTCCCACATATTGTGCTCGAGGGTTCATAAGAGGACTCACTTATTTTACCCCTCCTCCAGATCCCTGTACATTATTGTTCAGATATATATAGTCCCATACTCCCTCTCGAGGAAGGGCATCGAATTCAAGCCTTTTCACGCTACCCATGCCTCGCCCAACACTTTATCCCTAAAACTTCTCGGCCTCCTTAACAGTTGAGTTGACAAACAACTTTCTGATACGCGCAAGTCGCTCGTCCCTTCTCTTTGTTTTAGGAAAGAATGATAATATTACAGTACGGTCTAACTTACCGTGACTTAATCATCCTACGTGAGTGTCATAATCCGGACTCTCGGCGGCTTCCACCCTGCACATTCCTCCTTCTGTCTTTCGAAGGCATCCTCCACTGCCATGATTACAAATGCGGATTCCTGACGGATTACCTCATTTGGATCTATTTTGTTGTTGAAGGAGATGAGATTTTTCTCGGCGACGTCCGAACATAGCTCAGTAGAGATGGTCAAGGTTAGAATCTTCAGTGCAGAAAAGCCAGCGAGCTTTGCCACGTTTGGTCCCAGATACAAGCCCACAGATCGTACTCGATGGCAAGGTATTGGACTCGCTGCATGTCTTCGCAACTGAGCAGCTTCAACACATTGGCTATCTGACCTGTGGGGTCGTCTTCTCCGGAGAAGGGCCTGGTTCGATGAGGGCGCTCACGTACAAGGCTAGTCTCTGCAGGTGATTCCACGACAAATCGATCAGTTTCATGGCTTGAGGGAGCTACATCCCGGCCGCGTGATTTGAAAGTCTCCTCGTCGAAATAGAGGGTATCGACATCGAAATTGAAATAGGTCCCTGTGTGAATGCCAGTTGTAAAGAGCAGCTTGTAGATCTTCAGCGATTCATTACGAGATTCTCTGCAGACGTGTAGCATAGCTGGAAGTGGTGCTTTCGAAACACACTGGTGATATGGACGATCATACTGCAGGGTAATAACTCGTGGCTGCGGCTGGGTGAGTGACCACACCTTTAACCTTATTTCAATTGGTAGGCGAGGAAACGGTGAGAAGTTCGAAAAGATTGGCGACATTCTGCTTATAGTCCCTGTGAACATGGAGGATTTTACTCCTGGACAGTTCTTTTGATGAGGATTGTTGCAATGGGGTCTCTGAGCAGGACAGACTATCATCGGGTCGAAGAGTAGTGACAAGAACGCTTAAACCTACGGAGGACCGAGAGCTTCCACCCCGGTGCCGTATTACAAGCCTGTCCTATAGTGTGGGTGATCCAAGGAGCAAAGAAACTGTGCAATTCTGGCTCTGCCGAGCGCAAAGAAATGATGTCGGGCACATACGCGACCTGAGGAAGCCAACTCGGATCGTATTACATCAGAACAATCACGCATCGGTGGTTACGGCACCCGAGATTTATAATAGTTCTAGAGCGGAGGCTTCGGCTCGGCCGACTAGTAAGGATGGACGACTTTCGGTAGTTGGTGGACTAATAATATTCAGGCGTCCTAGAAGAACGACGCTTCCCGTAAGCCCATTCCCGTAGCGCCTCCGAAATGTGCTTGTTTTCTTTTCACTTTTAAAATTTAAATTCAAGCCATTTTGAACGCTACTACTAACTAAGCTTTGAAAGCAAGGGTAAGGGAAATACAAGATTTGGTTTCCCCGTTTCTATGATATAAGAAACGTCCAAATTATCTGCTCGGTCTTTGTTGCAAATGAGCCCAAATTGCACCTGGTCTACGCTCTCATGTTCACTCTTAGGAAGACAAAGGGCGTCGGAACACCGGCCTTTGTGAGCTTACATGAGAAGGATAACGAGAGTATACAAATACTATGCTTCTCAGTCCAAGACTGTATCAAGTAGCACCGACTTTGACAATCATTTTGTTTTCCCAAAGGCCAATTTTTCTTGAGACTGCAATTCAAAATGGCGCGATTTGGGCTGCTTGGACTTTTTGCTTCGGCTTGCCTCGCCTCCAAGATCGCCTTCAAGCCTGAACAGACCACCGACTTTAACACTGTTAGACACCACCTCCTCTCTTTATAGATTCTCTCTTCCACATCCCCAGCTAGCCAATTTCTTGGAGTTCCTTCTAACACTATCTCTTAGCCCGGATTGCCATCTTTGTACAATTTGACCGAGGCTCAATTTGTTCAACCGCCCACTAGCTCTTACTGGACAAGTTCCTTCGTTACGGCTTCAGACACGCATCAATACGTCGTTATCTCACACGCTTTACTCTCCTACGGGGCCCCTGAATCCGTTATCAGATATTCGATCTTGGATGTTACCAATCCCGAAAACTACTGGGTAAATTTGGAATATGTTCCCACTCCAAATGCTACGAAGGGGCTGGATGGGCGTCTAGACCTTGACTTCACAAGCTTCGGGTTCCAAGGCCTCTCTGATGATAGCGTTTCTAGCATGCGTACATGGGGCTCAACAAGCAACTTTGGCTTCAACATTAGCTGGAAAGCTACAACCGCTACTTTGTATAACGGGGGAAGTGGTTCTTTTAATTGGGGCTCTGGTAATACCTCAGAATGGGGTCTTCCCGCCTGTCAAACTGCCGGAACCATAACCCTGAACGGCACCGTCCTCGACATTAATGCCACGGACTCATTCACTTGGTACGATCGTCAATGGGGCTTCGGCGGCCCTCTGGGCAACTGGACATGGTTCGAGGTTCATTTCCCTGGCTCGGATATCAAGGCGAGTGTCTGGGCCATTGACAGCCAGGAGCCTTTCTATCAACGGTTGCGCTTCTCGACCGTCCGCAGCGATGACGGGATCCAAATCATGCCATTCACTATCGAGGCGGACATGACTAACACCTGGACTTCTCCTAACTCTAATATCACGTATCCGCTAAAGTGGACTTTGGATTTCCAAAACGGGGACTACCTTACAGTTGAAAATGCTCGTGCCGATCAAGAGATGTACGGCTCTAAGCAACTGACTGATACTGGATATGAGGGATATTTTACAGGCCATGGACAGTTCCTTGGCCAGAAGGAGGCTTTCGGTGTGGTTGAGCTTGTGAAAGTCATATAGGTGTTGCCTTGGTAGTCGAACATATCTTCTGCTAGGCATGTTCGGTGGGAGATACGTGGGGACTTTAGGAAGCGGGAATCATTAAGGTGCTCAAGTTTATTGGTGGTTGGAATTATAATTTCTGTTCTATCCTATCATTTGAACTATCACTTCATCAAGAACGGCAATTGTTAAGCTGCCTGAGAAACTGAAAGAAATTTGAACATCGTTTGCGGTAGTGCATAAGAATCGCCTCTGTCCTCTTTGCACACCTCCCACTTGCTAAGGCTTATTCGACATGTTGAGCTGTAGCCTTGCCATGCAAAGCTTCCTCTCCCTTCTGCTCTGTCACAGTTCTGAAGTTCTGAAACTTTCTCGCGGGAACATGTTTAAAGAAAATTTCATCGATCTCCTCAAAGGAGCGACTGGCAGAGATGCCGCCAAAGATAAAGGAAGTCTTTGCCCCTAGGTTGGCTTGATCTGGATTAAACATGAATGGCAGGACAAATTGCCACATCGTGAATAGTGCTTGCTGGATTGTATCACTGCAATTTTAGAAGAGACATTTAAAATCAAATTAACAGCAGAAAGAACCTAATTCATTGCTTTGACACCCCCGCACCTAGTAATTCTACTTCTTTGCAGGGAGAAAAGCCTGTACTTCAATCTCTATATGGAGGTTCGGCATAAACAGCTTATGAACATCAACGCCCGTGAAAAGCGGCCTGTTTGTCCCACAATGCGCCTTTAAGACCTTCACGAAGGCCGGTGCAAACTTCGCATCCGTGTTTGCGTGATATGTATTTATCTGTCACTCAAAATTAGCCCATATTCTCTCTCCAAAATTATCCTCACACTTCTCTGTCAAAAGGAAAAGGAGCTGCGAAATCCATACCCTGTAAACACATCCCCAAACATCGGTAGTACTTCCAGTCAAACCAGCCTCCCTAAGAGAAACCTCGATATATCTAAATGCCTCAGTGATCTCTTCCTCGATGTCCTCCGGCACGCCGGTAGCAGAGAGCCCGACCTGGCCGCCGACGTGAATTACGGATGTTCCAGGGGGGATCACACAGGAGTGTGAGATGTTGAACATTTCTGCTGCGTCTTCACCTGGCCCGGGCCAGTTGTGGAATGTTACACCATTTGCTGGCGCCGCTGTTTGAGGAATATAAGATGGCATTTTTTGCTGATGGAATCTGAGATTTGCGATTGAGAGGTTGTTGGATTCTGGGATGAGGTGCAAATGTTTGTTGAATTGTTGTAGCTATTCTTCAGAGGTAGCTCGCTCTTTATCTATTGGGCGGCCTTCTCAATTCTGTTTGAGATGGTTTTCTTAGTAATAATCAGCCAGATTAATATGCGTTCTACAATTTATCAGCCAACGAACTTAATCCTTTAGCTGAACTGAAGAGGGCAGCTATTGTGAAATATTACAAAGCGGCTGCAAGGAGACACCGAATAGCCGAGACATTGGTCACCGTTCAAAGAATTCATACACTTATGGAATTAAGCTTAGGCCTCTTCAATTTATGTCAATGCTCCCCAGTAATGGCTCTTGCAGACAGAAGTAATAAGCCCCGCACTGACATTATCAGACTCCGAATTTGGCTCAATGCCATTTATTAATCCCATATAGATGTATCCATTTTCTGCACCTAGAAGGCGGTGCATTCTCCTTCAAATCCAAATATCCTCATTTAGCCATCATAACTCATCTGACGATTAGAACCGGCCTAATGCGGCTTTAGTAGGTGTATCGCAAAACGGAAGCAGCGATAAGGCTAGGCTGATATCGTTACTAGCAATCTGGCTGCTTCTCTCGTCTTTTCCTCAAAGCTCTCAAAAATTTTAATCCCTTCAACTCGTCGGAGGTCCCCTAAGCGCGTGGCATTTTCGCCTCGAAATTAATTAACTTCTTTGCTACCTACCTACCTACCTACCACAACCGTTAGATTACTACCACGCATTAATATTTGCACTTTTTACGCCATAATACCAGAGTATCCAAGTGAAATGGCCCTGGAACTAAGGTCGGATAGTAGAGAGAGGCACCCATTCTCAGCTTATATTGTTATATAGACATTACGGCCAAATGAAGGATAAGCGGATAAAGGACTCCTTCTTGTTTGATCAGTGAGCTGCTTGACTAAAGGAATGTTTGATGTCTGGTGTGTATATACTTAAGGATAGAATGGTAAAATCTTTCCGTAGTTAAAAGAATAGCTTCAAGTCATACTCTAATAGTTTTATAGGTCTCATCTTTGCTGAAATAAGCTCTACTTTATGCAAGACCCTTAGAATATTTCGTCCTATTACTAATACAACATCTCCTAGGGCAACTCCTCGACGAAGTAGTTCTCTGATAAGATCTAGGTACTTCCTTTCTGAAGCCTGTAGGTCCGTATTCCATTCTATCCAAGTCCAATTTAATGTCAACATGTCGATATCTTATCAATTTCCCGATGTACTAAACATGATTACTTATATCATTAAGCGACGCCATTCTCTTATCCACGCAGTTAGTAAACTCGGGGTAGAACGCCGCCATCACAACCCCTCTATGTACCCTGGGTTTGTAAAGAAGTTCATCCTATACATTTTACGAATAGGGATAGATTCTAAAGGCCGAAGAGTAAGAATAGATTACTGACGCTTTGCTATCTACCATAGCGGCATGCTGTGTTTCTGCACTAGTATGTGAGAGATTTACAACCATGCCAGCAGGAGAGAGACTATAGAGTAGCCTCTTAGGAACCTCGCTGTCGGCATATTTATTGTGACATGTATGTGCTAAGCTAGCGTACCGTATTCCTGTACTACTGTACAGTGATACATGCGGAGAACACTAGCGCTGTTGCTAATCTGATCCAAGCCCTCAATACCTAACAAACTAGAGGTTCCAGATGAGCCGGTCTGGTGGCTTGTCAAGATATCTTAAGCAGAGGATGTGTATTTCAGTGCGTCCGGGAATTCCTTAATCAGTCTATACACTAAATCAATCTGGTGCTTCGTATCGTGGATTATCTCATGGTAATTTTCATCTGCGAATTCGCTGTATTTTGCTAGACCACAACGAGACCATGTAAGTTCAGCTCACGAGATTAAGAGACAAGCATACCATTCTATATAAACACTCCAGAACTGCTCTGCAGGATTGCTTTGTTTTAGCCGAGGAAAGTCAACCTGACCGAATAATTCTAAAGAGTCGGAAAAAGCTTCATCAACCTCAGATGAATCTTTATACGCAAACCTCGACGTCACCACAGGGGGACTTCTATGTAATCCTTCTACTCAGTAGGAACTGCGGTGTGAAATTAAGAAGCACAAAAAAATCTAGATACATATATTTGCAGCTCTACAGCATTTCTTGCCACCTACATATTAGAGTCCTCCCGTCTCAAACTACTAGTAGCCTCCGTATAGATCTTATAATATCTAGAAACTATTTCAGCTCTGTAAATACTGTTTAGCTGCTACCACGATTCTGTCTTAACTCCGTTTGAGAGACGACCGCTCCTAAGGCAAGCTATGCTAATAATGCAACTCACACACTGCACAAATCCAATGTCATCCATGAGTTAAGCAGTTGTAGCTTTCCATTATGCGTTGCCACCTGCACATCCTATGGGCTTCATTATAGGTGCTCTGAAACGTACGGTTGTTAAAAGAGTCCATTCCGCCGTGGCGTCGTGAAAAGATCACTCACAAAGTAGGATACCAAAAGTCCAGATTCTCGTATAATATGGGAGAATTTAGCCAATGCACTTATTGAAGTATTTTAATGTTCCGCACAAAGCACCTTCTAAAGCTCATATAGTTGAACCCTTGCTGGCAAGGAGCCAAATCAGTAGACCTCTAAATTTCGTGTCCTCGTCCTCGTCTTTCGGCTATATATATTGCATTTTGTCCTATAGTTGCGCTTTAAGTAATCTTTCTCTAAACCGGAGTTATTTTAGCGGAACGAATTAGTTGGTCAAAGGGTATCGCGCGTCTTTTGATGTTTACAGTGTTGTTAAGAAGCTAGCCGGACTGGATCAAAGTAATCTTACATACCTCGCTTAAGCGAAAGTTATCTAAAGTAATTGTTACCTAAGGCATTACCCCTTTCGCGTATCGTATGTACTTCTAGCCCTAAGACTAAGCAAGGGATATATCTCCTTCTCTTTTGTCTTTGCTTTTATCTCTTTCTTTTTTTTCTTTTTTATTTTTAAATTAATCTAACTTTTATTAATAGCCTTAGTTAGGTAAAATATAACCTTATTCTACCTTACAGGGGCCTAGTGCAAGCTGTAAATGCTGTGAAATAGTACCTAAATGGTGTAAGAAAAAAGATCAATCAAGCACTATTTACGATTTTAGCAATGGTGCGCGAAATGCCAAATAATGTGACAATTCAGGAAGGCTGTGAGATTAAGCGAATGGTGTGAGAATCTGCGAAGGCTGTGAGATCGTTAGCGAATGGTGTGGGATATAGAGGATTATTACAGCCACTTAGGCCGAAACTATTCCGACCTCCGGAAAGCCTTTTCTACTAGTAAAATCAAATAGGCTCCCTAAAAATATAGGCTATAGTACCCTAAAAATACAAACTATAGTATCCTAAAAATACAAGCTATACTATATTCTTATAGCTCTACTACTTACCGCCTTGAAAGCGGTAAGAATAAAATGCTATTTTTAGTACGGGAAGAGTTTCGGCTCAAGTGGCCGTAATAATCCTCCATAGTTGGCATATTTAACGGCAATACGCCCAATAGCTGCTGGCCGGAGGTGATGTTCTGTACCACATCAACAACTGTCTCGAATCGATTGTGTACAACCTCTTGTTCTGAGTGTGGGAGAATGGTGTTGAACAAGCTTGGACATTCTTGTTGAAGTCTAAGAAGCACTTGAGTCGCAGGTTGGGTCTAGTCTGATGTCTGGAAGCCATTGTTTACCAGAATGCGGATCGTCTGCCGGACGTTCTCGCGGCCTAACAGAGCCCTTTCGATGTTCGAGTGATTCATATTGTACAGTACACAGCTTTCTTAAAGAATCTAACATATCATAGGCAAGTTAGTCAACTGGAGAGGAAGTTTACTGATTAGAGCAATAGAAGTGAACACATACCGATGCTTGTCCTCTCCAATCACCACATTGCAGAAGCAGAGCAACGCATACTCCTCCCTTAGTACATCGTAATAAATCCCAGCATGTACATTTGGACGCCGCTTATTCTTGGAATGTTGAGCTACAGAGGCCTTCAATGCCTGGTTCTCCTTTTCTCTTGATACTACTAAGGCTACTGCACTTTTTGACATGACAGGTTTCTTGACCCATGATTCAGCGGTAATTGGTGCTGCACGTGTGGTGGCATAGGAATTGGCATGAGAGCTAGCCTGAGAGCCTGGGCGAGAAGGCGTAACCAAACCCTTCTCTCTCCGAATTCCAGTTGCAGTCAAAGTTGTCATTTGACAAAGAGATTGGTACATCTGACGGCCATACTTGATAATCTCGTCAGCTCTCCTGAGATCATCCTGGAAAATATCAGGGCTCATCAGCGCGCTATTGCTCTTTGCCAAGGCTGCATAACATCGGACGATATGTTCAATTGGATCAGGCCAATGACCTCTGGCTGTCTGCAAGTACTTTGGCTTAATATGTCCTGATCTCAACCAGACTCTTAACAGGCCTAGGATAATAACAGACCAGCGTGCGTGCTTTGCAAGAGAGTATGACTTCAAATGATGGATAGGAGATGGTCGGCGCTGCCATCCAGATGAGAATGGCCATGATCGCAGTTGCCGGTTATACTCTTCAGATCCAGTAGCTGTAAGCAGGGTATTCACTAAGAAGTCATGCATCAATTCCGATATGCCTTTGTATTCGCTATGTGCTGGGTCGTGTGGCCTGGTCATGATTGCATCAAGTGCTGGAGCGATTTGGAAACGAAGCGGCTAATTGGTGTCAAGTCCCCAAGCAGTCGCATACCGCAATTTGCTGTCTCGACCGAGGGTCTCCATGTGCTCTCTCATGGCTATGTGCTGAAAGTGGTATGTATCTGCTACTCGACCGCACACTATCCAGATCTCCTCGGGCCTCTTTATATCAAAACAATAGCGACAAGCCAAAGTCATCAATAAAGACAAGCTGGGGGATTGATCTGCACTTATTGCCCTTCTTTACATCCCCCTTTTCCTCAAACAACTGCCGGCCATACTTTTGAAGCTCTAGTTCAGCCCGTAGAGGATGAGTACGGCAAAGGTAAATAATGGTAGGCGTCAAGGAGTAAACATCGACGACTTGTCTGGTAACAAAGTATGCCGGAGCATGAGGGATGTCAAATGCTGGTTGAGAATTACCACTGAGCTTTTCGCTGTCTTCTCCAGATTGATAGTCGAGCTTAATATCAAGGCGTGAAATGAGGTTCTCTCCTGGAATGTAGAGAACTTGAGCCCATGACAGGAGAAGCTCATTTGACTGTATAGGAAGAGAGACTTCAAGATGGTTCTCAGCAACGCTTCGATCGAAAGCATATTGCATCTCAAGTGTAAGAACCTTATGCTCATGCTCTTCTGCATCAGATCGCATGTTAAGAGCAACTTGGCAGATTCTTCCGATATGGTAAATAGACTCTTGATCTTCATACTCCTGGCATTCGCATTCACTGTTAAGACACCTGAAAGTTGCAAAGTCGGATGGGAACGCTGTAGATCCGTCCTGATAATGAGTGTAGTTGCCTGATGTAGTGCGCACAGAAGTAGCCTAGGCTTCGGAGTGCCAGGGCTCAGTTGGCTTGTTGACGAAATGCGCAAAACCCTGGTGGATCTTGTTGCTGATGTCTGATGAAAGTATAGCCTCGAAAAATGCCTTTGGGTCGAAGAAGTGAAGTTCCTTCGAAGCTTTCTTTACCCCTGTGCTCTTCTCTCCCCTGTTGTAGCAGTAGGCTGTTTAGTATCTTTGACATCGATTGTTTTCTGCGCATTTCAAGAAGTCGAAGTTTCTGTGTCAGGTGCTTCTTGACAATGGCGACAGATTGTGGAAGATTGACGATCTCAGCTATGGGCTTGCCATCTTGACCTCGTAGCAGACTCAAGACCTCACGAAGAGCTTCATATTCGGATCTGCCAAGGTGTTGAGTTAGCTGAAGTTGGCTTTGCGCAAGGTTGATTCAAGAATGGCATACCTTGAAGTTCCTGAAGTTGTTAAATATATCCCAAGCCCAACTTTGAATGCAGAGGGATTAGGGCCATGTACTTGACGATGCTTGTAGATTGCAGCCGTAATCAGGGTATTCACCAGGTGAGCCCAGTTGCTCAGCTTCAGCCGCTGTCGCAGTCTCGATCTCATCGTCGGCGTCGTCGAAGCTCTTCGTGGGTATGACATCCTCCTCTTCAAGTACTTGCTGTAGATAATTGTACTCTACAGCTTCCTGCAGCTCTTCAAGATCGTGCTCTGTGTGTTCGGAGTGCTGTGCAATGTAAACGTGTTCAAGTTGCTATGGCCGCAGATTAGAATCATTCAATGCGCCGAAGGGGTTGGAGGATGTACCACTGCAATAGCTTCTTCGTCATTCTCAGATCCGTATGGTTCTCCAGATTCACTATCAGCATCATCATCAGGCCGATTATGCTCAAGATGATCTCTTGCTTCGCGCGCAGAAGCAGACGCCGTCTGTTTGCGATGTCGCCCGCCAGAAACGGTTCTAGAAGGCATTGCAAAGGAGGGAAGTTGTGATCCCAGGCGAGTGGGTTGGGTTGAGAGTTGAAGAGAGCCTGAAGGCGCGTGATTTGGTGCGCTAAAGCGCCAGGTCATGTGGATAGCTTAAGCGATCCCCAGAAATGACAGCGTCGATTCCGGACTTATTTAGAATACCTTCGACATTTCGAATGACATTTAAAAAAACATATATAGTTGTTTAAAGACTTAAGGTTCAAGGCAAAAGTTTTCTACGTTTGAATTCAAGAACTTTCGAGTGTACAGGTCTATTCCTTGTGTCCTGTCCTCGAAAGGTGCGAACAGGTGAATAGAAGCTAAGCGAGGACCTTGATCCGATCTCCAAATTGGCTCCGATTAGCTCTAGTTAAGTATAACCTATTCTTGTTCTAAATAGGAATTCAGTGAATTTGGATTCTAATTGGCCACAAATCAAACCTTTTCTTCCATAAAGTCTCTTCTCCATCCACCATCAACCTCGTCCTTATCATTCAAGCTTTTCTTTCAACGGTACTTCCTTTCCTTTCCCTTCACGACCTTACAACTCTTCAATTGTCTATTGTATCAACCTTACCTACACATATAGATCAATCTTTCATACGCCTACAGATCGATCATGTCTACACGCAGTGCGCGCCAGAAAAAGAAGCAGAAGGCTTCTGATAAGCAGCCTCCTGATGTACCAGCTCCGAAAAAGCGCGCCCTTCCCAAGTCGAAGAAAGGCAATGCATCAACTTCAGCTTTAGGTGTTTCAACCTCTGCTTATCTAGACCTAGATGATCTTGAGGTTAGTCATTCAATCATTTAATCACTACATTACATGCGCTCACTATGGATACAGTAGTTGCGAGACGAGAGATTATGCCACCACTACGACAACTATGGAGGATTATTACGCTCATTTGGGCCAAAACTCTTCCCGTACTAAAAATACTATTTTATTCTCACCGCTTTCAAGGCGGTAAGGAGTAGAGCCCTAAGAATATAGTGTAGCCTATATTTTCGGGGCACTACAGCCTATATTTTTTCGTGGTATTATAGCCTATATTTTTTAGGGTACTATAGCTTGTATTTTTAGGGCACTACAGCCTGTATTTTTAGGGTCCTACAGCCTGTATATTTTTCAGGGAACTATCCCTTGCATGGTCCCGGGGCTAGGGTTTTTCGTGCGTTAATTAGCGAAAGCTGTAGATTTAGGCTAGAGGCCCTATAGTTTCAGGGCATGCAGCCTAGACCGACAGCCTGTAATTCTACTATTTAGGGACTTACAGCCTAGTGATATAATGAAATACGAATTTGCGCACGAACCCCTAGCCCTAGGACCATGCAAGGGATAGCTTGTATTTTTTTAGGGTACTACAGCCTGTATTTTCAGGGCACTATAGCTTATATTTTTAGGGAGCCTATCTGATTTTGCCGGCAGAAAACGCTTCCCGGAGGTCGGAAGAGTTTCGGCCCAAGTGGCCGTAATAATCCTCCATACACAACTAATTATTCGAAATATTATTCTATAAGGACGCTCTGATATCAAGTCTCTTAGCGATATACTTTTCCTTTAGATACAATCTACCTAAAAAATCTCCTTTGTGTTGTTCAAACACTTACCTCTCTAACTAAGCGATTTAAGGTCCGAAAACTTTTTCCTAGGATACAATAGTGTCTATAAGAGAAATTCCCAATCCCTTCGGGTACGTTTTGCAATACTCAGGGCGAATCGAGTCGAATATTACGTTAGTTCGACTCTATTCAATTCGATAGGAGCCCTATAGGACCGAGTTATCGATTTGTTCTAGCTTGTAAGCTCTATTCCCTCACAGACCGCCCCTGCTACCCTTACCCACACGATTGTCTACGGCATTAATATAACTCAGGTCAGGAGTAATGTTTCTTGGTTGCGATTGTAAAAGCTGCAGCCAGACTTTTGAAATCACGGGCTTAAGTGTCGGCACACTCACGCAGATGATCCCGCAGGCCAGTTTGACAACGGACCAACATGCGGTAGGCACGCCGTCACAAGTGGGGTCTGTAGTTGAAGCCGCTTCCTTTAGGGTTGAGACGCGAATCAAAGAGATCGCGCATGTGGTTGGAGGAGAAAAATCAGTTGTTGACCGGCAAATGTTTGTTAGGGAGAAGCGAATATGATTTACGAGGAGCCGAGAGAAAATACGCCGAGAAGGACGCACTTGTGAGCTAGACGTAAGTTCAAAGTGCCTAAGACGGGCAGGGGCGACAAGGAGATAGCAAAATCAGTGAAAATGTTAATCCCCGAGTTGCCATACTAAAGTGGTAGTCCTGGCGTACATTTCCCGCTAATATAAGGATTCCAGCCCGCGGCAAGAGGAATACAATTAAAAACAGTTAAGCAAATCTGGATTATACCTCAGCAAATAACAAAAACTAATCCAATATTACATGCTATTTGCATAATTTATAGAGGAAAGACACGGCGGCATTGAAATAAAATTGCAGCTTTAATTACCGCCAAAGTAGCGTTATAAAAGATAATGAAGACAAAAAAGGCCTGAGAAAGTGAGTAGAAAACATTAACAGCTTCGAACTGCTTGCTATATTAAATTGAAGAAAGGTCTCTGGTTGCAATGTCGCTGTGTGATGCCCAAACCATACTTAGTAGCTAAAAGCAGATCAGATGATTGATTTTAGGACTGCTTTTCTCGACTTACTTAATGCTAAAACAATGCCAGTGCAAAGAGTGAAGGCCTAAATGCCCAGTATCACCGCTAAGAGTAGTTGTTATTTGTATAAGTATAGGGTGAAGGTTAGGAATTACCAGTGATATTACTACAGTCTAGTCATCAACTCCGAATTATTTTATAATTGCATGCCGGCTGTAAAACGGAGGGAAGCTATGACTGTTGCGATGCTGTTGTGTACGTTTCCGGCCCTCATGCTATAATAGAAGAGGAGTTCAATGCAATGTCGGAACTCCACAAAACGCCAACTTTCATCCCAAAGCCACACTTATAGGGCCAAATATCGTGTCGTCAGTCTAGATACATATTTATTTCTCTCGCAGTTCATTGATTTGAACGATAGAGCCCCTAATCTCAATCAATTATGCTCAAAACTGGCCTAATAGTACTATAACAGTGTTTCGCCGACAGTAAAATATGGATTCTATATTGCGACGTGCTAGGGCTGTATACCTCAGGTTGTGGCTTGGAAAAGTAGCTGAACTAATCTCTTCGCCAATTTACTGCAGTATGTTGCAGACTTCGACTTTAAGAGCGATGGATATTAGGAGGAGCTTGATAAGCTTGAAAAGAGAATATTCGCGATGTTTTATTCTAAGTTTGATTAGCAATCTGGAAAAAGATGGACGAAGCGTTAAGTTATGCTTTATTTATGCTATTCTCTAGGAAGGCAAAACGAGAAGTTCCTGTAAGACTATGGACATCTACATCTTCGACTGGGTGGCCTTCTATGCTTATACTAAAATGGAGATCAAGGATTGGCGATGCCACTATAATAAGTTTCACAATAGAGTGAGTATACACAAGGACATATTTACGACATTAACGACCAAGTGAACCTAGAGAAGAATGGGACGATAGGAATCGTATATACTCTATATACTACATGTCATATATTCTGTTAATCATATAAGTCGAGAAAAGGCAGTTAGACAGAAGTACTCATACCTTGATACCAACCCTTTTTAATATAATAGAATCGTTGGTAGTAGTAAGATCATTTGCTAATAAATTCTTTCCTTCTCCCTTTTCCCGACCTTCTTTATTGTTATCTCCCTTATTAGCAATAACCTCTTAAATATAGAAATAAATCCGCTTAATCCAAGCCTAAATCCTCTCTTGTGGCATCTCTTCCCACCACTTAACCCTGACAGAAATAATAGGTTGAATTAACTGAATTCATGTAATTGATAAAGCTATTCATATATGGGGTTGCTACACCATATAAGGCTAAATAGACTTTCCGAATATTCCGGTGCTCAGAGCCTATTTGTAAGCACCATTTCTCACAAACCCATTCCTTCTTTAGTTGAGTAATTTATTATATAAGATTCTATAACAGTCGGAGGACTGTTAGAGGGCAGTGACATTCATAATAAAGACTCAAGCTTGCCCTTCTATAAGAAGTGCAATCTTCCTTTCTATCACATGCCGTTGCGGACTAGGCTTCTGCCGTATAGCCGAGGCTCACAATAAAGATTCATCTAAGCAATGTTAGCTTACCCTTGTAAGCACGCTAGGCACTTGGTGCCGGACGAGTGATAAACCCAAACAGTAAGAGCGAGAGATTAAAACCAATATAAAATAAAAAGTCTAAAACTAATATAAAAAGGGCCAAAACCTAAAAGAGAAAGCCTAAATCTAAGAAATAGTTAGGATAAAAAACTAAGACTATAATAGGTTATACTATTTCTAAACTCTTCTCTCTTAGGACTCGTTTTCTCCTAACTTATACACAACCGTTCTGCCGTTAAGTCTGATTTATATTGTGCTGCGCAATAGCGAATGCTATGGCGACGGCTTTGAGTTCTGCGATGGCGGCAATTGAGGCGACACAGTCGCAGTTCTTTCGGCTGTATGGAGGGGATTGGCCGGCGGTATATTTGAATAATCACTATCAAGATTGGGTCGCTGTCGTGTTTAGGTGAGTTCTTTTTCTTTCATTAAGATTTTATGCTGACGAGGCAAAAAAAAAAAAAACAGTACGCACATGTCATCGATCTTCCAATCCTATAGCTCCCTTACTACCCCCTTTGGCTATCCCGAAGAAAACCACCTCAACAAATACTTCTCCCATCTAATAACCTATTTCTTCGGCCAAAACCCCGCTCGAATTCTCTACCAGTCCTATGACGATTTCCTCTGGATCGTCCTCGGCTGGCTCCAAACCACCAATTTCATCGCCTCACACTCCTCGCTCCACTACCTGGGTAACGACAGTAGCACCTCCTGGTACGGTACCCAATTCTCCCCAGTCTTCGCCCATCGCTCCAACTTCTTCTGGGACAACTCCTCTGTCAGCGGCTGGGATACCACTTATTGTGATGGCGGCATGGTCTGGAACCACGACTACCAGAAACAGAATCAATCCAACGGTCCCTACAAAAACACCATTACCAACACCCTCTATATCACTGCCAGCGCAAATATGTACCTCGACTTCCTCGGCGATACCGATCCCAACCCTGCATTCCCCTATGGTGACAACATTTCCACCGCTTCCCCCCACGACCAAAAATGGCTCAACGCGGCTATTCAGGGTTACCAATGGCTCTCCACGCACAATCTAACCAACAGCCAGGGCCTCTACGTCGACGGCTACCATATCAGCAACTGGAACAGGAACGGCACGACCTGCGACCTCCGGACCGAAGACGTCTGGACCTATAATCAAGGCGTCCTGCTTGGCGGTCTCCGCAGTCTCTGGGAAGCTACTGGTAATACCACCTACCTGGCTGACGGCTACACGCTCATCCAAGCCGTCATTAGCGCTACTAGTTCTACTAATGCCTCCTCGACAACCGTCCTTGGTAGAGGTGGTATCCTCGCTGAAGTCTGCGAGGCTTCGAATAGCTGTAATGCAGACCAACAGTCATTCAAGGGAATCTTTTTCCGGTACCTGGCGGAATTCTGTGAGCCATTGCCGTCAACGCAGCGGCTTTCGGGGGGTCTGTCGTTTGCGGGGGATTCCGGGTTGTGTAGGACGCACGCAGCGAATTGCAGAAGGTATACGCAGTTTGTAGCGGCGAACGCGAAGGCGGCATTGGCGACGGTGGATAGTTCTGGACAGTATGGGTTGGTATGGACTGCTGGGGCAACGGGCATAAGTAACGTGAGGAGCTTTATGGTGCAGACGAATGTGGTGGGGCTTTTGGCAGCGTATGTTAAAATGGCGAAGAATTACCTGTGATAGTTATCCCCTCGAATAGAACCCCGCTTCAACTACCTACTATACACTCATTATTAGTCCAAAATACTACCAAATATAATCATTTCAATCAGAATTGACTTGTATCGGGTATAGATCATGTATAATATTAATATAACCTCATTTCTACTAGTCGCTATAGGCTCTAATTTATAGAGGATTAGAGTACTATTAGCTTAACTATTTAACATCAAAAACTACTCAATTAGTATAGGAAACGAGGCCCTTGCGATGCTCATTTTATGTATAAATAGTATAGAAATCCCCATAGATTCAAGGGCCAGAATATACATGATTTCCGACTATTACTAATATTTTTATATTTTACCACTTTTCATTATAATGGTGCTCGAGGGTTCATAACTTGTCTCCTCATTTGCCATCCTAACATTCCTCTCTTTCCCACTATGACGCGCCCTAAAAAGCAACCAAATCCGCTAGATGAGGCCCCCCTTTCTGACCGTATTAACAACGCCCTTAAAGCCTATTATGCTGCCGAAGGCTCCCTACCGATTCAAAAAGCAGCTCAGCGATACAGCGTACGACAGGAATACCTTCGGAATCGAATAAATAGAGCTACCTTGAGGCCTAAATACGTAATAAAGAGGCAGACGCTCTCGCTGATCGAAGCGAGTACAATTGCGTCATGGTGTAAGGAATTAGAGGCTTATGGGCGGCCTGCAAGAATCTCTCAGCTTCAGAGGATAGCAGTAAAGCTTTTACGTGCAAAGGGAGATATAGAAGCTCTTAGAACCAACTAGCAGCAATCGTTTCTTCGACGTCACCCTAAGTTGTAGTCAAAATTCGTTTCCCCACTCAACAAAGATCGTTTCCCGGCACAAGATCGTGATATTGTAGAGGACTAGTTCGGCCTATATACTCGGGAGAAGGCAAATTCCACGTTGTACGTTGGCGCAAGGCTTTGGCCGTCCGGGGTTCCCACCTCCACAATCCTCCCCCAAGTGTTAACCGTTGGAGTCCACGGAGCTTCAACAGCTGCTAGACACCCGATGAGTCGGCATTAATAGGGGCCTGTATGTGGGCGGCCTTTACGAACAACCATTGCAAATTAAGCGATGGCATATTGTCAACCAAAGCCCCAAATGCATCGTGGCCCAGCAAATTCACACCGCTATATTGAGCTCTAGTATCGTCGCAAAACCGCAAATATATGGATGTGACCATCGATAACGAGGTCAGGGAGTCGGGTGGGGGGTTAATGAAGAAGCGGAGCCTGTAAGAGAGGTCGGGAAAGTAGAGCATTTCACGCACTAAAGGGAGTCGTTGATCACAATTGCTCATCGCTGGACCGAAGGATGGCGTATAACAAAGTCACAGCCAGCTACCAAACCTGACTACCTTGTTTTAGGAATTTAACTTCAGGTGAAGTAAGGAGAATCTGCATTTCATTCACGGAAGTGGTCCTATTTACCAGGCTAATGAGTGGTTGATCGAGAAATAAGTCACAGGACGGGATCCAACGCCCATTCGGCAGTATAAGAATATGGTTATTCCTCCCCAAACTTTTGCTTCCCTTTCCGAAATTTCTGTAGCCCATCAATTACAACCCGTGCACAAGTTTCTCGCATTATATCTAGTAGTCTTGTCCTTACCCCGAAGGAGCCTAAATCTAAACCCAGGGGTGATCTTGTATTCAGAACGAGCCTACAGCCTGGGATTAAACATCATATTTGGGGAGACTTAAATGTTTAGACTCAACTATGTTAGACGTTCACCCAGCGGGTCAGACCCAGTTAAGTCAAAGTCAAGCTACTGTATTAATTGGCAAATAAAATAATATCTTATAGTCGAATTTAAAGTCCTTAGCCAAAGTATCCTATTATCTTATTCTAGAATTAATATCTTAACTAATAAGAGGTATAGTTTAGCTTACTAAGTAGTCTCTTTTAATAATACTAATAACTAAAATCTCCTTGTAAGACCTCCCCTACTTTAAATCGCCCTTCTTATTATTTAAATTCTTACTTAATAACCTTGTAATATCTAGTAATATTAATTATAAGCTCTAGGAGCCTATAGAGCTCTATAGGGGCCTCTATTAAGACTATTCAGAGCCCTCTAAAGCAACTCCTCTAATAACCTTAACTCTATTACTACAATATTAATATATACCCTCTATTCTTATATATAAGCTCGAGCTCGAGCTTAAGGTTATTTTTTATATAAAACAAAGCTATTATAAGTATCATTAAGCGGGTAAATCTAGCTTACTAAGCGGCTCCTAATTAGCTATATAATTAAGATAATATCTTTATGATTTAGGCCTAAATTAACCTATTATCTTATTCTGGCCATTTATCTTATTCCAGCGATTTATCTTAATTGCCAATTAATACGGTATTTACGTGGATTGTATACGTCGTGCTCCGTCTCGAGGGTTACTGGTGGTGGTGACTAGCGCGGGAGTCTCATTGAACGCTACTAAAGCGGAAGGGACAAAATCTTTACCACAGTTGACGTAGAATAGGCTATTATATACTGGCCTCGAATATTTGGAGTCAGAAGGTCACTTTAGCGACGCCGATAAAGTGGATATCTAATACTATCGCAGTAAGCTCCTTGGCTCGAACTCTGCCACCGACTCTATAATAAATGCACCGACCTGGGCGAAGCGCCAACTTGTAAAGCGCAAACTACCTCCCACTTGGTTGGATTTGGTCTTCAAAGATCTACACAAGCAGATCCTTTGCCCTGGCATCCTCGAGCTACAGGGATTCCATTCTAGCGGTGCCAAGCCTATGACCACTAATTACGATGATCTACTAGATTTTTCTTTTGCAAACTAAAGTCGATTGGACCAAACGAAGTAGGAAACCTTTAAATATTTGCCGCTAGGGATCTAGAAGGGATTGTGTATATTCATGGGTTCTACCAGAAGCATGATGATGTGGTCCTTGATATTGTTGATTATCACAAAATAACCACGGCAGAGGTGATGCAGAGTGTACTCAAAGGACCTTTTGCAACTCATACTCTGCTATTTGTGGGCGCCGGAACTGGACTACAGGATCCCAACTTTGGCAATGCCCACGGGTAAAAGCACCCCTACAACTAACCCTGTCTTTTGTTCCTAAGAAGGCGGTGAGTAAAACATTACCCCCGGCACCTTCGTATTTATTTAGTGCCTCGCCACCACCCCGACGCTAGACCTCGATCTCTTTCTACTTTGCGCAACCACACAACTTCATCCTAGTACCTCCTAAATCCTTATAGGATGACGTCGCATAGCAATGCGGAACAGGAGGAGCCTACGACAGGGCTTCCGACGACAGACAGCGAATTCGATGTGGAAGAGGATGCGCATAGCGATGTGGACGAGGAGGGGATAAAGAAGTGGCTTTCGACGATGTACCAGCGCGGCTCGAAAAAGCCCATGAAGGAGCCTCTCACAGCACCTTGGGGTTTGCCGATCAGCGATGCAGACGTGGAAAAGCTTAAAGTCGGGTTTAAATCTCGAAGTATGGACGATAAATGGGATATGCTAATCGAGGATCCGGACGAAAACGGTAATATATCTCTCCACATCCTTCGAAGCTGGTTACAGGAGGAGTGCTACATATTTCACATTGTTCCGAAACTAAGCAACGATGATGGCGGGAGTGCAAAGATCCAAAGCATCACCTGGGAAGGGAACAAGGCGGGGTTGCAATGCGATGCAGAGCAGGCCAAGAAGGAAGCCGTGATTCTGTCCAGAGGCCACCTCCACTGCGATTTTGAGACGCTCCCGCACTACCCGTCCTCGGTGATTTGGGATCCTAGTGCTTATAAGAAGCTGGACGCAGAATAGGTACTACCCATTCCGCAGTCTAACTCCAGGTACGACCGAAGGCCAGTCTCTCGACCCCTGGAGGATATGGGGCTTGGACCCAGATGGCTATCCAGGCATAGTGTTCAAGCCTGAAGAGCTTGAGATTTATGTTTGCGACAGAGATAACAAACGGGTGCAGATTTTCGATGGCAAGGGTGAGTTCAAGTCGGAATTCGGAGATTCTACGTGGAGAGAAGTCACCGCCCTGCTGGTGTTCCGAACGGACGATTCCCGAGGCAGGAGAATGTATCGATCGGACCACAGACTGGGTTAAGAGGTGGGACAAGCAAGGAAAACTTGCGAACGAATTTCGGTTTGCAGAGGGACTGGCAATGTGCCCGTACACCCTAACATTGTACGTCGTCGATGCTGACAACCATCAAATCCCAGCTTTCACAGAACAAGGGGATGATATCCATAAATTTGGTAGCTTAGGCTCTCTGCCAGGCCAATTTAATATGCCTACGGCTGTGGCAGTAGATCATCTAGGTCATGTATATATTTGTGACATGGATAACTATAGGGTGCAAGTTTTTGAGCCTCTATAGAGCCCCAAGCTGCCTTAGTCAAACTAGTCGGTTCATTGCCGTCTCATCATGTTTTACCTCCAACAGCGTTATAGGATCGTACGGAAAATCTCGTTCTACTTAGCAGAAGGGATACTTTCGGATGGGGAATAATTAGGGCCGATCAATGAGGCAAGACATGTTAATAATTCTTCTACACGACTGCCTCAGTGTAATGTGTTGGTGCAATTGTTGAAGTTCAATGGTAGCACAAAGCGCCGACTTCCCCTCCTCCCTTGTTCCTCTCCGCTTTCATTCTGTCGTGCTCTCTCCAATCGATGTTGTGGCATCCCAGACCGAATATTCCGAATCGAAGTAATCGAACACAACATTCACATACAAATTCAAATTTCAAATATATTATAATTTAACAACACAACATCTACATTAAATTTAGAGTAAGTCTGCCTTGAAAAACCATAGCAAAAAAATGTGCTAGACAGTCTCGAGGAAATTGGTTCGATGTTCGAATACTGCAAATTCTAGTACGATCTTTGCAGGGCTTTGTATCGGATTACGGAAGCCTTCATTGAGTCTCAAAAGGCAATAATCAATCAAGGAGTAGTATCCTTGAAAAATACGTTGTTTCTACCCTTATAGAACCCGTCTACTAGAAATCAGACATACTTCGATTCTATATTACAACTAACACTATTCCAGGGTGCCCGAAGTAAGGGTTGGAATAGTCTTTCTCTCAGCAATATAGTATTTATGTTCGACAGTCGGCTCGGCACAAACAATAAATAACTATTTAAAGGTATAGAAAGACTTAGCATTACTCTAGTTTTACGCATGAAGCTTAGGCGGGTATAATGAAGTATAGTATAATTGACGTTGTTTTAACTAGGATTTCGTGTGTCCTAATAGTTGGTCCTAAATAGAAACTTGCGAGGTAGGATCCTCTGATGTATAAATACAAGTTAATAGCAGTGCGGCTAGTAGTTTTAATAGTCTATAAACAAGGTATTTTCAGGGGAACTAGTACGTTTAGTGGTTATATAAATCTTATACAATCTAGTTTACGAATTTATAAACTTCTAGTTCTGGTACAAATTAGTAGTTGTGTCTAACCCTAGCTTCTAAACCCTAATTCATCCGACAGCCACCCTATTTCCTTTAATATCTTTATCCGTAGGATACATACAGAGCACTATAGGTTTAATAAATAATATCCTATCAACCTTATCCTAATCCCTTAACTTGTACTATGACTTTAGACATGCTAGAACCTTAATCATCCTTATACTAAGCGAATTCCTCTGATCCGTAATCATCAGCTTAATCGTAGAGAAAAGCCTTTCTGATTGTTCGGTATGCACTAGAAAATACATGCTCGGGTTTAGCGGACATAGCGGGGCTTATTAAATAAGCTTAGGTGACCTATGCTCAACCGAGTTTACGGTCTTTGAGGCCGTCTTTACGTCTGTCGGCGCTCAGGTAGCCAAGCAGCTATATGCGTGTACAGAAAGAAACTTGCCAGGAGACACTTCTCTATAATGTAGGATCTCTATTTCCTGAGAATGCATTGCTTTGACTTCGTCCTATGGACTAAGGGTCAATTGTTGACTAGACTGAGTATATAGCAAAGGAGGGATGGCCGGACTAAGGACTCTGTAAGTATGGACCCCAGTCCTAAGGGAATTCAGGAATACTACGAGTCGTTTCCTCGGCTGTGCTAACGGACTTGGCTTATTAAGTATTGCGAGTGTTGGTAAGTGCCACTTTATCACATAACCTCACAGGTCTTACCAATCAATTCTCTCGGCATTTATTGGACTACAGGATAATTAGCTATTGTTAGACTGTCGTAGCTATCGCTTCTTCAAATGCCGGATGGTGTCACATTCATGTATGCATTAGGAGTTATAGGAACACTAGGACAGTAGAGGTAGGAATAGGGGGTAGATAGACTAGAGAGGTGTTATCCTCCACTCATTGAGATAGCATCAGAGCTGTCAATTTGGAAATATCATTTTGATTTAATACAAAGGCATGAATGAATGCTAGGAGTTATCATTTAAGAATGGTAGATAATATTCCAAGTCAAGTTGACATTTAATTCTAGTGAGCAAAGAAGTAATGTGCCTACTACTCCACAGCCTACATCGTTCTCTCAATTTTTCAAGTTGGCGGCTTGGGCTAGTTGCCAGGGCAGCGGCGTTTGAGCAGGCTGAGCAGGGCGGTCGGCAAATTCCTTAATGTCGTTATAGTCGACAAAGTTTCCGTGGAATCCACGTCGTGGCCGAAGGGGCAGGTGGATGAGGCCAATTGGACCCTCTGAGACGCTTTGCGCTTTGAAAATGGCAAGGTCCTGACGCATCTCGTCGAGCCGATCGATTACCGCAACCAAATAGCCATCCCCTTCCGGTGCGTTGCGTGATGCCGGGACAAAACACGGCTCCTCCAACTGGCTAGTCGGCCCAACCCACCACGACTCCTCCTTGCCGGTCTCCCAGTTATAATGGATCAACGTGTTCCAAACACCCATAGAGGGAGGGCCGCACTTCTCCATATCGTAGGGTTTCGTTGGATCAGTGTTGAGGACCCAGTATTGAGTATAAGCCTTGCCCGTAAAACGGTCGTCGATGCGTGCGAACTCTGCAAGGAAATGAAGTTTTTGGGTCGGCTCAATCATGTCGTTCTTTGATAGGTCTTTGAGATCAAAAACGTATCTCGACATGGGGGCCTTGAATGGACGCGGCTCTGGGTGGGCATCTGCGGAAACATGTGCCTCGGGGAACCAGTAAAAGATATTGTCGTCGGCCATGGTCAGATCGAAGATCAGCTTGCCATCTTTCTGGTATGTACCGGCTACATGGCCCTGGAAACTGTTCTTTGCACGAATCCACACCATATCCTCCCGTTTTGGCTTATGTCTTGGAGCAATTCCAAAGTAGGAGAAATCATTTGGGTCCCACGCCCAGTACAGCCCCCCTTTCTTGATCCGCTCGAGGTCAGACTTGAGAGGGCTGAGAGGGAAAATAATCCAATCGTCTGTAAAGCCGAAATCGTGAATGAAGCCGGCATATGGCATCTCGAACCACGCCTCATGGGTTTTCTTGCCGTCTGCTCCGAGGGTATAGAAAACGAGTTCTTTGGAAGCACAATTGCCATCACCTCCAGCTTGATAGCCAAAACATAGCATTTCCCCAGTTGTAGGATCAATCTTTGGGTGAGCAGTAAAGACAGGGGACAGAACCTGGCCTTCAAAATCGTAGCGACCTAGAGTATCAAGCGTGGTAGGATCTAGAGCAAAAGGTGGTCCATCCTCCTTCAGTGCGAGCATTACGCCCCGCCAGAACACGATGTTTGTGTTTGCAATCGTGCGAACCATGCCTCGTACTGACTCATCGTCGGTATAAGGGTTGCGATATCTCCCAAAAAGGGCCTTGCGTTCCTTTGACTCAATGTTGAAGCGATCCGTTCGCACGAATCGCCGTTTCCAGTCGACATGGCCGTTGAAAATGCGGAAAGAGCTGACAATGCCATCGCCATCGAATAGAATGTCGTTCTCGTACTTGGGAGGCATATGGTGGTCCATCTGCATGCTGAAGTATGTACCGTTGATCGCATCTGGGATGATACCTTCAGTTTCGACCTCTTCAATACTGGCCTCATATCGTGCTGGCATGAAGGCATTGGTAAACACCCAAGTTTTTGGGAACTTGGTTTGGGTAGTGGATAGACGACCATTGGTATAGGCCGGGACTGTGTTGGGGAGCTGATGGGCTGCCATTGTTGGATATTCTTAGGAGGAACTGCAAGTTTGTGGAAATGAAAGATGCTCTCTGTCCCTCTCAACGAACGTCCGGTATATATGGTGTTGATTGAGTCTGGACCCATAGATCTTCCGGGAGCTTCGGGAGCTTTCCGTAGGGTAGTGGGAGAACCAGGGTAAACACTTAGTAGTTTTGAAATCGGCGTTATGAATCCGCGTCGGTCCCATGGCTCCATGCCAAGGCTGCAGAGACGCACCAGCATCAAGTGCTGCTAAAGGGCGAAGATTGTAGTTCCATGGCAGTCCCAAACACAAATTTCCAGTATTGCCACTTACGGCACCCGGTCATGCTGTTCGGGACACACATGATTGGTCTGATTGCTGGGGACCGGCCTTACAGCCTGTGAATTGCATGTAGGTTTGTTGAGGTATCTCAATATTTGGGAACATCAACAGGTTATTATGTCCGAGCATGTGAAGATAGTGAAAAGAGTAATAATCAATTGCTATTCAGGATACTATTCTGCCATAGCTGCCATAGTCTCCTCGCTGGGCTCCCACCCCACCAGACCCGCAGTGTCCCAGAAATCGTTGAACATTTCATCAAAGCTTACATCACCTGCCAACAGATCATTCGAGTCCCGCAATATGAGGGAGGAACTAGCAGATTCAATTAGTCAATGACATAGTCAGTAGCAAAGTTGGGTTTCGGCATACCAGTCTTCTTGTGGTAGCTTAAGACGGACGAGGAGGGCTGAAAATGATCGGAGACCAAATGTGCCAAAGTGGATATGTTGGGTCATAGCAACCATAGGAACAGCTTCTTCCAACTCTCTTGTTAAGTGCTCCGATGGATGTTTTAGCACACGGAGAAACAAGATCATACAGTCTGCGAGGATATAGTAAGCATCCAGATAGTTGATCTTGCTCAGCAGATTCTTTCGGTACGTCTCCTTGAGCAGGAATATCGACTCCTTGTTCGCATCTTCGCAGATCTTTGCAAGGTCGACCCCCTCTTGGCTATACGGTCTATCATTCATCAATGGCTGTAGAAGGTAAGGGCGCGTGAGAAGCATGACAGTATGGTGGTATCTTAGGCTAAGGTAGTTGATTGCGCGAACATACGTCGGTAGAGTTGGGCAATTTGGTTGGAGATACTCCGGTAGATCATTCTTCCACCTTTTCAGTCTATCTAACAGAGTGAAGATAGCGGCCACATTGGCTGTTTTCGTGGTCGCCTGTTGGTAGACAAGTCCCGTAACCTCACCATAGATTTGACTCAGGGATGATGAGAATGTAGCGTAGCCTGGCGGGATTCCAGAGCAGACTTTCAGCCCCTGAACCACAAGGTCAGTATCCAATCCTGCATCAGGGCGAAGGTGGGCTTTACTATCTCCAGAGGGAAAGACTGGTCAGCTTGGATGGCGATATCGCGGCCGAGGACGCTGGACACGAAAGCATCAAGGCTATAGAGAGACCACCAAATCGTCTTTCTCTGTTCTTCGTCGTGCGAAGCCGCAATTTTCCACTTTGGCGGGGAGGATTGAAGCCCGAGTGACTGTGCAATTCTGTTTGCGCAGCCTAGCACTGACCACGCTAGCTCACGCTGGAAACGATTTATATGGCAGAGCACCTGGATACTTAGTCAACATCAGCAGGGGGAGGTTAGAGAAGCTTACCAGGAGCATCATCGTCTGTACGCTTTCTAAAGTACCTTCCGCGATAGTGTTGTTGAAGTATTGGCCAGCATAGATGAAAGATTCCTCCGACTCTTGGCACAGGGTAAAAACAAGATGAATGGTCATGACAACCGCATTGCTCAAAGGTAGGCGAAGACGATAGGCATTGTCCAGGTGGGTCCGAAACTCGTCGTAGTCCATGATATAAGTGCCGACATTGACCTCTGTGAAGAACTTGGCGGTAGCTTCGTTCATTAATTCAGGATCCGGTAGGTTCTGGGGGTATACCTTATCGATATATCGGCCGTCGCGTGGAGTTTCGCTTGTTGGCGGTTGTGTTTGGAGCAATTTCGCACGACTATCTGCGAAAGTAGATCGGATACGGGAGTAGAAGGTGTTCCAACTCGAACCAACATCAAAACCTGGGATTCATTAGTACTCGTTTTGCAATGTCAAATAGCATGGCACACACGTGGGATATTCATCGAGTCGTAGCACAAACTGTTATCTCCCTGGTCGCACTGGAGACTTGACTCAGGTGTCGGCAACGCCAGTGTGTAGGTCAGCTCATGCTCATGCAGCGAGTTAGTCGTCGGCAGCACTTGGCTCATGGGTGTCAGCAGTGCTGCCGGGGAGGTCCCACTAACAGCACCTCCTGCCGCTTTCTCTCTACCTCTTTGGGCGTCCAGATGATTTCGTGCTTCGTCATGGGTATCGACGGCAGCAATTGGGGCTGTAGTAGTAGTATTTGGAAAGGCAGCGACCACCTTTCGAAGAGCCTCCTTCTCCAAGGACACGTCCGGAAGGAAGTGGTGGACCACGGCCGTCATCAACTCGAACTGTTCTTTCGACGTCTGGTAGTAAGGGCGTGAAGATTTGGTGTGAGGTGTGTGGCATGGCTTCCCGATGGCTGCGCATCTTTGACAGGGCCCGTCGCCCAACCTTATGCACTTTCAAGTCCAAGTCAAATTCAAGTCACTTAAGTAGGCTGGCTAACAAACTTTGGTTTTCCGGGTACGGCACGAATTGCAGCTCAAATTAGACCGTCGTGGAGGAAGGCTGTCAGACATAGAGAATACGGCTACAGTGGTGTCCTGATCGAATGGTTATATGTCACGTGATTGTGTTCGCTGTCGGAACAGGAACAGGAACAGGAACAGGAACAAATGAAAATGAAAATTTGCGGGGGTACAGTAAGTAGCCCGTGGGGTGGAAATGCGGGATGATATATATATATGACTATACATGGGGATGGTTACGAGGATGTGAAGCGAAGCGAATCGAATGGGGGAAATTAACAAGCACCCGCCTTCCCGGCTGCATCCTGGCTAGCAATGCAAATCGCTTCCTTTAAACCTTGCACGGCCACAAATAGGACCTGTACTCATATCGACACCAGTGCTTTTTGAGGGAACTAGGGGGAAAAGGGAGTGGACGTGGAGCAGCATTTAAGAAACATGGGCAAGGCATTTGAATCGGCATTCCGTCCCCGCATAGATAGCCAAAAATCCGAGAGACTTTCGCCAACTGCCCAGTAATGTGAGAGCTGAGACAACTCGGGTCCCGATGGATGAAGTACGTCAATATAGCAGGAAAGAAGGTTTTCACCTCTCCCCCCCCCCTTCCTTCACGTAAGCGAGCCGTTGAGCCATGCCTTGCAACAAGACAACGGAGCACCGGGTTCCTGTGAAACTCCTTTCTTACCATCGGCTTTGCTCAGGTATGCAGCCGATTTTGTAATTTGGCACACTCGGTCTCACGGCTCCGTATACACGGTCTGGTACTATTAATGCAACTGCAAGATGATAATTTTTAGATTTCTCAACTAATCTAGAAAGTAACAATGACACTAAACCTTCAGGCTGAACGTGGGCGAGTTCTCGCCATTGAGCGCACTATCCAATCTGCGTTTAGCGCTTGCGATGCGACCAAAATCGCTTCATACTACCACGCTGATGCCGTACAATACCTGCCGGCCCTTCTCCCAGTTCGCGGCAGCACAGCCATTGCGTCTGCGTTCGCCAATGATCTTCGTAGCGGCATGTACAAACGCAAGCTTGAGCATGGTGGCCTTCATGTGAGCGCATCTGGCAACTATGCTGCGAGCTGGGGCTCGATCACAGTTACCGGCTGGAAGCATCCTCGTCTCGGCGTCACCGTTGGCTATAAATGCCTCTATACCACCATCTATCAGAAGAGCGATGCAAAAGCCGATTGGAAAATTATCATTGACCTGCCCTGCCCGGAGTCGATGACATGGGAATCTACTATACCGACACATACAGTGGGTGTTCTCGACACAGGCACACCGTTCAAGTTCCGACCAGCACCAGGCTATGCCTGGGAACCGAAGGCGCCATCTACAAACGTCGCGCACGAAAAGGAAGTGATTCGCAAAATCCACGAGACCATAGACAAGGAGATCGAAAACAAAAGTGCCTCAGGATTTGCGTCATTCTATCATCCGGATGGCCAGCTCATCACGCCCGCTGCGCCGGTAGCTAAAGGCCCGAAGAACATCGAATTGTTCGCGGGTGAAGCGTTCAGTTTGCCAAGATTCATTCTGCCGATTGTCTATTACCAAACAGTGGTTGCTGAATCTTGTGATTTGGCATTCACGTTTGGCGAGATTGCTATGAGAGTTGAAGACAAGTATTGGCCTGGAGACTACATGATCGTATATAAGAAGTCAGAAAATGGACAATGGGGAGGTCTCTTGGACATCACTTGCCCCATTGTTGTACAACCTGATTTGTTCCCTGATCCGTAGTTGGAGTGCTAGTGCACAGCATGTTCAAGATCAGTCGAGAACTGTTGATTATTTTAGACACTTATTTTTGGATCAGCTCTTTCAGCTGATAATACACTCATTTATACTGCTATTTTTTGTGTCTTCCATGGTATTCAATTGATATATATACAATATATTCCCTTAGAAAATGGGCAATTAGAATGGAATCAATCTAATAAAACCACTACCAATTTTGATCAACAATGAAGAATTAGAATATTTACTAGTTGGTTCATTGTGTGTCAGAGCGTTGGTAGGCTCCGTGAATATGTCACATCGCAGACGTGGAGAATAAGTGCTAGACGATTCGAGATGCGGCACAGGTGGATTGCTAACAAGGACATTGCTATCTGTCGACCAGGCTAATGCAGAGGTATATATACTCAATGCAATATCTTTTTCACGTGCGAATGGGAGTACAAATACGAGTAAATATATGTCTATAGATAGATCTATCTATATATACCACTATGTAGCACTATCTGTTGACGCAAGGACAAAACCAAATACAATCTAAGAGTGTCTAAGGTGTCTCAGTATAGACCTGAAATGGAGTTCCAAGCACATCAGCTTTGATATGCAGGGCTATATGACGCGAGAAATAACGAGCATGCCCAAGAGTACCACCGATATACCAAAGGCCAGGTTCTGAACAAGAGTTAGTAAGAGTATTTGGCCGCTCCCCCAGAAAACGCCACTTACGGCCCTGTGGTTTGAAAGCACCACGAAGTTCTCCTTCATGGTTTAAACCCCAGTAATCATCGGCTTTGCTTGCGACTTTTGTTCCGAATATGTCCTTGACAATGGTGCGTACATTGCCAAGGAATCCTGTGGAGAATACAATGACATCCGCTTTCAGTCGCGACCCATCCTCAAATTCAAGTCCATCCTCGAAATAACGAGAGGGTAGCGCATCCGACTTGACCTTGATCTAGATTTTCAGTCAATACCAGCAGAGGTCAAGGTCATGTGGTGAGAGGGCTGGCTTTCCACACGCCTAGATCACCCTTCACGGCAATACAATCTGGGAGGACATGCGCACCTTTCCATCCGAAATTAACTTGGAACAGCCAACATCCATATAATGTCCTCCCAAGCGCTCACAAATATGGTAAGTAAGATCTCCATATCGTTCAGTTTTGAAGCCCACTCGCTCTAGTGCGTCGAAGCGTTCAGGTTCTTGTCCAGCCATAGCATGAAGCACGGTCTGGCTGATCAGACTTCCTACCCCGTTAGGCATTGATTGCTGGAGTCTGTCGGCAACTTCGGTCGGTATATTTTCATTGTAGGTCTCTGGTTTTGCTAGCTCAGCATAGGGGGGCTCTTCAATCAAATTCCTCACTCTGTAGCACCTTCGCAAAGTATTCGGCGGGGAGCACGTCTAGATATTATCAATACCGCATATATCTCATCGCAGGAGGGAAGCAGCATTACAGGTCGTGTTCCGCTGGATCATAGTCACCGTCTTAAGCTCCGCTTCAAGCATGTCTTCGGCGACATCGTGTGCTAGATCATAGGCTCAGCAAAGCTGCATTAGCGGACGTATTCTGTGATTACCTGTGTTTGCAGTTCCGATTATCACACCGTCCAGCCCTTTCCATGGGAGAGCTGAGTGAAATTCGGAGGAATGGAGAACTAAGCCGCGGAATTTGTCCTTGTGAAGGTTTTAGCACAGCTATGGGTAAAATCTCCGGTGTAAAGCACCTTATCTGGGTATGCTGGCATGATGGGGAAATGACCACCGCCTCCAACTGCCATGACTACATGGGATGTGGAGATAACTTGTTCTTTACCATGACGAACGAGATTCAGCGTCCACCTCCTCTGATGCTCATCCCAAGATCCAGATTTCAGCTCTGTTGAGGTCCATATATTCTGGCGTCTCACATTAGTGGGAACACAAAACACGAAATTCAGGGTATAGGTAAACTCACAATGCCGAATTTCTTTACCCAGTTTCGATAGCCACTTGCAAGATCATCTTTTGTCAGAAATTCTTGATAAGGCGGCTGAAAAGTCCGGCCAAATGGTAGATGGGCTACAGCATCAGATTAGCCATAATGGAAGCGGCCTCGCAATATTATTGTCCACTTACAATATTCCCTTGCTGTGTGTACTATAAATGCACTCTTATTAATGCAGATCTACTTGCGTTATGGTAAGGAATGTAATGCTCACATTTCGCCGAGTCATAGCGATTCTTCCAATTGTCCCCTACCTGCTGGTACCGATCCAGCACCACATAATTTACACCCAGGCTTTGAAGACGGCCTCCTGTTGACAGTCCAGCTTGCCCGCCACCAACCACGACACAATCAAAATGCAGAGAACCAGATTCGCCGTGCACACCATCAGGTTGATGAGCTTCGCCGTTGGCGTAGTTCTTGATACCGTTAACAGCAGTCGTATCGAGGTTAAATATTTTGGATTCCAATTCGTCAACATTTGAACAGTTCTTCAACTGCTCAAGCACAGTCCGCAGCAACCAGATCTTCCATTTACCATCTTTGGCCGGCACCAACTCAAGGTAACCGCAACACGTTGATTGCGGCTCTGATGCTGTCTCAAAGGTAAAAAAAACATTGATCCAAGCGCAATCCTTCGAAATCCTGATGACTTGGGCTGACTCGGACCGTAGTTTGAATTGTCTTGCTTTGGAGCGATTGCAGTTTATTTCCCAAGCCCTCACAACAGTCGAGGCTGAATAAAAAGTGCGTAGTGTGCCGGTCAGCGCAAATGTATCGCGCCAGACAGCGTTTTCTACGAAATCATTCTGATTTAGCGATTCTAGCTTGTCATTGAATTGTGCCACCACTGAATCAAGGTTCACGTTCTCCTCCAGATTGCTTGTCGGCAATGCGCATGGCAATGTCTTCAGAACAGACAACTGCAGTTCTGCTTGGCTCATCTTGATGATTCTGGTGGATGTTGATCGCTCCTGTTGTGGAGGTGATTCCTTAAGATGACTGGGTATATGTTCTCATAACTCGGACTCCGAGTTATGTTCCGCCCATGACCCTGGTGGCGGGGTTGATGAACTAGGCGATCTAGGCTAGGATTTATTGCTCCAGAGTTCTTCCCTGCTGCGGTTATCCGACCCGCGTGCTGACTTGGATCCCGGAGCTTGTTTTCGGAGATTTTCATGCGTTGTCGGGTTGCGACGTCAAGTCTTTGCCGTAGAGGAGCTAGATGTTAGTGTTCAGGAGATTTCTCCGCAAATATAAAAAAATAGCTATTTTTATTTGCGGAGAAATCTCTCATCTATGAAAACCTAGTATGTTCCTCTGGCACCTGAAAGCAACTCGACTTATGGTGATTGTTGAATTCTATTGCTACCCTCGACAAGATGGTTTTCGTACCTCGCCCCCTAGTCCTTCCGCCGAACGTAACACAACAAGTATTCGAGGAATACATTGTTCGCACAACGAAGCTTGTTGGGATCTGTAATGTGGATATCATATCATCAAGAGACCAGTTGAATGATGGGTCGTATATGCAGCCACCTATGACGCATGATCCCCATCATATTGTTGACAAGGAGTTTTTTCTGGCATCGGCTGTAGTATGCCCGCGGTCCGTACCCGATGTGCAGGAACTTGTTCGCATGTCGAACGAATTGTCGATTCCCGTATGGCCAGTATCTATCGGTCGGAATTCGGGATATGGTGGAGCGGCTCCTCGTGTCAAGGGCAGCGTTGTGTTGGACCTGGGCAAGAACATGAATCGCATCCTGGAGGTCAATGTTGAGCTTGCATATGCTCTCGTCGAACCGGGTGTCACTTTCAAGGACTTGTACCAGTATCTTGTTGACAACAACTTGCGGGACAAGCTATGGCTAGATGTCAGTGTTAAGGACGTCTCACACTACACAGGTTCTGACACATTGCAATAGGTCCCAGATTTGGGAGGAGGTTCGGTCCTAGGAAATAATGTTGAAAGAGGATTGGGCTACACACCTTATGGAGGTAAGTTGGACTCTCTCCAATTGTCGAATTCATACAAACTTCGCTCTTCAGATCACTGGATGATGCACAGCGGCATGGAAGTCGTGCTTCCTTCTGGAGAACTTCTTAGAACAGGCATGGGAGCCCTACCTCAGCCGGGTAGCAAGGATGATCCAACCAAACGACTTGACGAGCAGCAGGGTAATAAGTGCTGGCAACTGTTTCCCTATGGATTTGGACCGTTCATCGATGGCCTGTTCTCTCAAAGCAACTTGGGAATTACGACAAAGATTGGGATTGGGGTAGGCACTCCTGCACGACGTTTGGGATTGTTTCCTCCCTCAAAAATGGAGAGTTAAGCTAACTCTGACGGCGGGCAGCTTCTTCCAAACCCTGGTGGGTATCAGTCTTACTTGATCACTTTCCCTAGAGATGAGGACCTTTACAAAGTCATTGATATCGTTCGTCCTCTTCGTTTGGTAAATATTTACACCTTTTGATGCAGAATATGCGCATCTGATAACCCACATAGCAAATGGTGATCCAAAACGTCCCAACTCTCAGGCACATCCTGCTCGATGCAGGAGTCATGGGAGACAAAACTAAATACACCAATTCAACAGAGCCAATTGATGAGGCTGGAATGGATGAAATTGCACGAAAACTAAATTTGGGTCGATGGAACTTCTATGGTGCTTTATACGTGGGTGCCTTGCCCTTTGCGATGTCACTCTCTAATTCCTAGTAGGGACCACAGCCCATCCGCGAAGCGCTCTGGAAAGTGATCAAACAAGCATTCTCAGCCATTGAAGGAGCAAAGTTCTTCTTCCCCGAAGATATAAAAGAGTACTGCGTGTTACACACCAGGCACCAGACACTGCAGGGAATACCTACCTATGACGAGCTGAAATGGATAGATTGGGTGCCAAACGGAGCACATCTGTTCTTTTCGCCCATTACCAAGGTTTCCGGAGACGATGCAATGTTGCAATACTCGGTTACAAAGAAAAGATGTCAGGAAGCCGGACTGGACTTCATGGGCACTTTCATTGTTGGCTTGCGGGAGCTACGTAAGTCTTACGTCGACACCCTTGCTATTCTTCGATTTGCTTAAAAAAAGTCCTGACATTGACACATAGACCATATCGTTTGTATTGTTTTCAACCGCGAAGATCCTGATGCTAAGAAGCGAGCTCACTGGCTTATCAAGACACTTATCCAGGACTGTGCTGCACATGGATGGGGCGAGTATCGGACACACATTGCATTGATGGATCAGATCGCGGAAACATACAACTGGAACGACAATATACTAATGAAATTTAACGAAGTGATCAAGAATGCGGTCGATCCGAATGGGATCATGGCACCGGGGAAGAATGGAGTTTGGCCTAAGTCCTACGACAGACTTCAATGGAAAATCTAAGAGAGAATCATGTGGTCGAGAATTAGTTAGTTTTTTATTCGAAATTCACTCTGCCTAAAGCTCATCTCCGTTGAATCGTTTCACATCGAGTGCTTTGTCACTTTCAGAGGCAATACCCCAATCATGTGCTCGGAGCAGGCTTCAGACCCGAATAGGGGCATCAGTCTCTAATATCGTGGCAACTCCCATCCGGAAACGGGCTCTTTCAGGTGCTAGAAGGTCAAACGGAGGCCAGGTTCTCAGGCTATCGATCCCGATTCTGCTGTACAAATGCACAGTGTTTTCGCCGGCATACGTAGACATACTATTATTGTCAGGGCCATAGCCGAGCGAGACAGAGAGCAGAGAGGGGGAAATGAGGAAGAATAGCAGGTAGGAGATGCGATCAGACAGAACGGAAGGAGAACAGGAAACGCGACTTGGTAGGACAGCGGGCTGAGAATTCGGCATAGTAAAACAAAATGTCATAGAGACAAAAATCAGTTGAACAGGATAGACATCATATCCACTTTGCTCTTATTGGTTGCTTGTGGGTTTCTACCAAGACTATCAATGAAGGCTACCTATAATGGAAGTTTTAACGGGTCTACTATAATAGTCTATAGTTTGACGACAAAGAAGATATCAACACCAGAAGATGTCGTCCAGGAGACCAGATTTAAGTCTCGATCAGTTCAAAGTGTGTAGTCGGTCCCTGCTGGCTGGTTCTTTCCACGGAATCTCTCCGGCCAGACGCCTTGTTTCCCAGGACTCAGGATTCCGTTCGGATCCAGGCAGTCTTTCAAACGCTCACTCAGCTTCCTTCGAGCATGGTCACCAAAGTCGTACTGGGCTCCTACAAGGTCCATGTATCCAACGTGCGCTCTGTACTCGCTGTATCCGTCCTTCCTCGCCATCGTGACCAGCTCCAAGAAGAGCTTGTGCAAGTTTGACAACTGCTTAGCATCATGGCGGTCGAAAAGTAACATGTTAATGTGCGTCAAGTGGCGAGGATACAAATGCAGTCCAGCATAGAAGTCAAAACCATACTTTTCACCTACCGCTTTTGAGGCGAGGTAGAAATTGAACGCTGCATTTCCGTCAGGTGGGAGAACCGGTGCAAAAGCTATATGTCCACTTGGAGCACTGTCAGTTCAAAATATGCAATCTTGGAACACCGGAAACTCACCCGTCTCCGCCACGGAACCGCAAGGTCGAGATTGCCATCATGCTGGGCACGCCGGCCATCAGAGGGTGGTGTTCCGCCGCAATAGTTTCAGGATCGACGTGCTTTTCTCCTTCTTTCGGATAGTATGCCTGCGATTTGAGTGTTACGCCAGGGATCTTTGAAAGGGCTTCTTCACAACGTCGATAATTCACCTCCATGATTTCTTTTGGGCCGTAGAGAGAGAAAATCGCATTCCAAAAGCCTACTCCGAGCTCTTTCTGTATCTCTAGTAGCCTTTCATGCGGGATGGCGCCCGGGCCATCGTAATAGTTCTTTCTGGGTCCACGCATGCTTATATCTCGGGGAATATTGCCGATGATGGGGTGGTTTTGAATTGCACCTTTTAACAGCAATTGTGCAAATATATCCACCATCGGTATGAGATCCGCTTCGTTTGGGACATCGATCTTACACGACATGAATCCCTCTGCCGCCGGAGTCGCCCACAGTCCAAGCTTTGTCACGATCCCAAGGTTGGACTGAGAAAAGACTCCATCATATTGAGGTCCATAACCACCGCGGAAGAGATGCCAACAGGGAGAATCTTTGATCGCACCCGACCCGGTACGGAACACACTTGTGTCGGCCAGGACAACTTCCATGCCGCAGATGTGGTTGGAATGGTCACCAGTCGGAGTGTAGCCCCAGCCCTATGTCTGTTATATTGAAGAGCACCAGTGCGCGTGGAGCTCAACCTTACCCGATCCAAAGCGTTGCCTACCACACTGCCCCATCCCAGAGCTGGAATAGATGGCCAGACTGCCTTCTTCTTCTCCCTGATAAATTCATAGAGCTGATAAAAAGAAACACCCGGCTCGACAACGTAGTAGAAGTATTTGTCATTAACTTCAATGATCTTGTTCATCTTGGACAGGTCTAAGATGACGGAGCCCTAAGCCGTAGTGTTAGTCGCTGGTTCGGGGATAATGAGAAACATTATTCTTACCTTTACCCTGGGAGCTGGCCCGCCATATCCAAGATTGCGTCCGCGAGCAATCGTCCAGAGGGGAATCTTGTGCTTGTTTGCGATCTTTAGAACACCCTGAATCCCTTCGACAGACCTGGGCTGAACGGCCGCCGAAGCCGACGTATTGAACTGTTCCTCTGCTATAAAGGCGAAAGGGTCACTGTACTGTTCACGGAGATCGACTCCTATGATAACATAGTCTTTACCGACCACTTCTTCAAAGTCAGCAAGAATCGAAGGCCAATCCTCCCCCGATATCCCAGCAGGCAGATAATGGGTCTCGGGAGCGTTTTGCAGAGCTGCCTTCCACTGTTGTAGGGACTCATTTACTAGTTCATTTTCCACGGCGGCGTGAGCCAGGGTGAATGGAGCAAGAGGCACCATCTTCTGTTGCGATTTGGTTTTCGCATTGGGACAATGCGCTGTCAATCAACTTCCCACAGCTTCATATCACGGTTTCTACGATTGGTTTGCATCGGCCCCGCACTCTTCTGCCGGAGGAAGTACCGCGCCGAGTTACCACACCTAAGCCCAGTGTCTAGCCGATGGGGGAGGGGTGAAAACCTTCAATATCCGGGGAGAACAAGTAGACTGCAAGTAGACCTCACCGATGCGCGCGGCATGATGAGCCCGCCCACGTTGAACCAATGAGATAGCAGATCTCCATGTCGGGACCCTGGCAATCGATTTCATACGGGGCCCCGCAACTCCGACTTCTTCTCGTAGTGGTCGGTCTCAACGGCGCCGAGGGTTCTGTGAAAGTACCTCCTGGTTGAATGAGGAGCTTGTCTTGAGGAGAATAGTGCTGTATCTCTAAAGGCTGACACACTACTTGCGGTTCTGAGACTTAGACATTTTTGTCATTTCCTTCTTGTCAACTTCCCAGTCTCGAACAACAGCGACTTCTGCTCGAAGAACATCCTGATAATTTATCAGCTAGTAGGAGGATATCCCCCCAACTAGACTCGAGTTTTGGTACTATAGCATCATGTTGCTTGGCAATCTTTCTCATCTTCTTTTGGTTACCACTAGTGCGGTCGTGTTTTCTGTTATCATCCCCGCGAAAGTCAAGGCCCCACTCATAATTATACATCGGCTTCAGCTCCGGTAACTACGCTCGGTCTATGACGTTTGTGACTTGGCGGCTTCGCTGTGTCGAGGCTTGTTCGGTATAGTAAAGAAAGTCTTACCAATGTAAGATCATATCAATTTCAGCCTCCGCAGTTGTGCTTGTAAAGTTCTCCGATATGAAAGTTCGGATTATTTGGGCCTGCACGAAGCGCAAAGGTTCTTTACGCAGCAGAAAGCTAGAACTGCGCGTGCTTGATCTAGTTGCGAATATCAATACAAGGTCGAAACTGCTGCGAATCGCAGTCTCTTCGGAAGGTACCGTAACCCTTTCACTGATGACCCGTCAACCAAAGGGATGATACGTACCTCTGCAAACACAAATGTATTTTTTTGGCGTGATATAATCCTTGCGGTGAAAGAAGACGGGCCACCTTTTGCCGTGGATCCTTCGACCCTTGAGACTTAGATTAGCATTTTAAACTGTTTTTTAGCAGCCTCCTCTGCCTTTGCTTTCTTTACTATTTAATAATTAAGTTTCTGCTTGTTAATTCAATCAATAGGACTAACTCGTAGGTATCTGTAAGGCGCTATTGATTTTAGAGTTAGTTTGCTCTCTAGAGATTGTTTTGCTATTATACTTCTAGGACAAGGTTATTCAACTCAATTTGAATTTTCTACCTGTAGAACTGTAATTTGTGCTTCCTAGGATTCCAAATCTTCAATCTCAAGCTTTATACGATGTTCGTAGGGTATATTATCTGTTGTTGAATATAGAGTGTGGCGTTGTAAAAAAGCGGGCTTTCCGAAGGGAAATCGGTTAAAGCTGGTGTACTCGTTTTTAAAATTCTTATCTAATGAACAGGCAACCTGGCAACTCAGTGTTTCATTCATCCTCATTCCATAAGGCCAGACTAGAAAGAGAGACTTGTTCGGTATGCAACGGGATGAATTTCTACAAAACAGCAGCCGGTGAGTCTAAAAACCCAGACGAAATGTGCTAATTTCTGTACATCATTCCCGCCCACAACATTACACTACGAAGCAAGTGCCGCTAGTAACGTCTCCCGAAACTCTTAAGGTTTTGGATCTGCCATCTTTATAACCCAAGATCCAGAAGCCTCAAGCTCCTTAATAAAACCTCTCTCATCTAAATGATACCAGATACTCATCCCTACCAGCGGTCCTTGGCCGCTGTGTGCTGGACCCCATCCCCCCTGGAAGTTCTCGACATTGACACCCTCGCGGCCGCGAAACTGCACATGGTAGTCCGTTGCCAAGAGGTTCCTCTCTCTGTCCCACGCCCATCTGTATAGTTGCAGCTCCTCACTCACAGCGGCGTGAGCTGGTTTGATCCAAGTGATATATCCGTTAAGAGTTTCATCTTTCAGAACTGATTCTCCAAAGTTCATCTAGCCACCACAAGTTAGTATGCGCTCAAACAAACCGTGAATAACATGAGTTCGTATTCTTAGTTAAATAGTACTTACCCGGATGTTCTTAGCGTAATACCCAAAGTACTTGTCAAAGTTATCGCTATTAAAGAGGGCGATATACTTTTCAAGGTCTTGGATGGTTCTAAGGGGTGTTTTCTCGGTGTGCTCAGCCATGGTTTTTGGAGATTTTGCGATGAATGAAATTGGGTTAAAGTTTTTCCTTTTTTTTCAGTTTTCAAAATTGATAGTTGATCAATTGGAAAGGTGTAGGGTAGGACAGGGTTTTTATCAATTCTCGAGCCTCCTTGAGGTTATCGGGTTCAATCATTTGGCCATCAATGACGCTACTGTAGCAACCTCGCAGCTTCCCCAGACCAAACCAGAGTTCCGCCGTTCGGGCCCCGGATTTAATAAATGTTCAAGATGGGGAGAGGGTAATGCCGCTGTGGAGGTGGCTAATTCCTGAACTTCAAAATTTCCGTGCTCTGTTTACAACTAAGTAGTGCAGTAGGCAAATTATTTCTTCGCTATGAACCCTAACCCTAAGGTTTATGAAGCGGGACCCGACAAGTTGCTTTGGGGACCCGACCTTAACCGTAACCGCACAGAGCATAAGAATTCGCAACATCCAAGAACTTCTATAATTATAGTAAGAGAGTTTGACCACTTAAATTTAAGTAACATCGGAACTTTTTGCACCAAATACCACTTACGGTTAATCCTACACCCGTCATGCCTCAAGCCCGTACCTTGCCACCAGGTGTTACACCCCAGGCTCTTGACAACTTCTTTGACAATATTGAGAGCATTCTTGGTCGGGATAAAGTGTCTAGAGATTTCACTACGGGTGCACTAGAAGGACTATTCAGCGAGAATTCCTACATCGACCCGTTTCCTATCGGACGAGTGCGAAATGCGAGCGGCGCTGTTAGACCATCTAACCCAGCGGAAGTCCAGGCTGTTGTCCGAGCTGCTAATCAGTTCAAGATCCCTCTCTGGACAATTTCTCGGGGGAAAAACCTGGGGTAAGTTTGAACACTACGCGAGTTATAGTTGAGGGAGTGGACGAGACCTCTAATGAGTTACGAATAGTTATGGCGGATCTTCCCCCGTCGTCGAAGGAAGTGTTATCCTCGACCTCCATCTTATGAACAAGATATTGGAGATCAATGAAGAGTATGCTTACGCGATCCTTGAGCCTGGGGTGTCTTTTATCGAGCTCTACCAAGCTATCCAGGATCGTAGCCTCAAACTTTGGATGTCTGCTCCAGGTATCGGCTGGGGTTCTGTCCTCGGGAATTGCATGGATCGAGGGTATGGCCATGGGCCGACAGGTGAGCATTGTCGAAATCAAAGTGGGCTTGAAGTGGTCTTGCCTAATGGTGACCTTTTGAGGACTGGGATGGGAGCAATGAGTGATAGTCCCCTCTTTGCCCTTCATAAGGAGTAAGAAAGAATTATCATGTTCTCAGCAACTATAGATTCTAAAAGTTTTAACAGGGGCTACGGGCCTTCTATAGATGGACTTTTTTTCCAGTCAAACCTTGGTAGGTTCACCTCAAAGCACTCTTATTAGTGCTAGAAAGAAACTTACCTCTACTACAAGGTATTGTTACGAAGATCGGTATCCATTTGTATCCAGCTCCCGAGGCCTACATGGCCTGCTCGGTGAGTGTTCCTAGGTTCGAAGATCTCATCACTCTCACGACTACTCTTTCGGATCTGCTTCGCCGTCGGATTATCGGGAACTCTCCGTCGGTAGCAGATATAACCCGCCATTGTCTCAGGAGCAAAGATCCAAGCGTATTAGAAAGGATTCTTCCTTACGTCGCCCAATGTAAGGCTGTGCCCAATGAGATACTGGAAGAAATACGTGTAGAAAATGGTTGGGGTAACTGGTTCGCGTTCTTCTCCCTTTATGGGACGACGGAAGTCGTTCCCGCCTTGTTCGAATCTGTAAAGCGCGCCTTTGCAGCGATTCCTGGCTCTGAGGTCACTTCAGAGTCGTGGCCTGGAGTGCCTGGACAGTATCTGAAAGCGTCAATATATGGCGAACGGGAGATGCCAGATACTGGTATACCATCAATGTTAAATTTGAAGCGTTTTTTCATGGATGAAAAGGTAAAAAGGGGCCATATTGCTTTCTCGCCTATTTTCCCACCTGGACGCGAGGCTTACACCTACTATCTCGATGCAAAAAAGATTTTGGACAATGGGGATGTTAATTCCCTTTGCGATTTTCATGTCACGGACCGATATATCTATGTCATATTATTACTCAACTTTCTACCCGCCCAAAGAGAACGTACCCTTCAGACGTTCCGAAAGCTTCTGGAGTTGGGCGCTAAGCATGGTTGCACGGAGTACCGGACGCATACCGATTTCATGGACGAAATTGCGGAGCAATTTGACTTCAACAACAGAGCACTCCATAGATACACTACATTGCTGAAGGATACTATGGATCCGAATGGCATCCTATCACCAGGGAAATCCGGCATCTGGACTTCGAAGGGGCACTTCAAGGAGGTTGTTAGCAAGATCTAGATTTATTTAGGTGTTGATGGTTCAATCTTGTTGATTGCACTGAACGTCTAAGGGGATTTGTTTGGGAGCATCTCGCTATAGACATCATCGGGTAGTCATACCCCCAGCTCCGACCTACATTGTGGTCTCATTGACCAAGTTCTATTGACAAAATTCACGCTTCACCCTAATTTAAGTATCATTGTCGATTGTGTGAATAGCTCGACGATGGTTACAGACTATCTTCAATGCATACAGTCTAGTTCGTATGTATCTACCGTATAGAAATAGCATTCGATTCTACGGTGGTCGATGAATACCTTCACGTACACTTTCTAGAAGAACCTGCAGCTTCCGGGTATAAAGACAATTCAACATAGCGTAGCAGGTTCTGCATTACTAACTGTTCTGACATTTTGAAGAAGACATTGATTTATGTCTGGAAAATAGAGAAGTGAACTAACTTAGCAGTAAAAAGGAAAGTAAGGGATTATTACTATCTGAGTTTGGACTCTAGACCTATTTAGTCCTGGAAAGTTTATCAGAAATGAAATCTGAAGGCTCTCGAGGCGAAGAATCAGTCGACAGAAATGTCTTAGGGGAGTATTCGGTATTCTAAGATGTATGTGAGCTTATGGAAGGATACTATCGACTATTCTCAGAGATCTACCGGCGAAGAAAAGCGGCTGGCTTAATTTCGGGCTTATTGCTCCGTTATGATAGTTTCAATCTAAGGCTTATCCCATCAATCCAGCGGGCTATTCGAGTGCCTGTCAGACGGACTACTGCGGTTAATATCTATAGTGATAAATCTTGAGTATTTAAAGTCTATCCTAGATTGACTCTCATGTGCTCCGAAACACACCTGCGGGACCCGACGGAAGAGAACCTCCAAGCCGGACAAGAAAGTCAACCTTATCCCCTCACTTACTTGTTTTAACCCCGAATGACCGAGGTGGGTAGAACATGATGTACTTAAGTGAATCATCGCCTTTACCAAGTTACACTGATAATTCAGCTCAAGTTCTTATCTTCAAGCCCCTTGCAAAATTGAACCACGATGGATAAAGTTGAATACATATTTTCCAAGGCATTGGTCCACCCGTCCGAATTAGGAGTCAAGCCGCAGACCTATGAGAAAATCCAAAAAGATGGGATGATTATCGAGAAGCATGTTCCTATCCCGCTAAGGACTGGATATCATGCGTTTGCGGATATCTACCGCCCGGAAGACGAATCAAGGAAAGCTGCTCCGCTGATTGCATGGACTGTTAGTGACATTTCTTTATCTCATTGATAGTAAAGCGCTAACATATGAAAGCCATATGGAAAACATGGAGGACTAGATATCTTTCAACTCTTTCCGAATTGTGGAATCGAATCATCTTGGATCTCTGAATACACCCCCTTCGAAGCCCCTGACCCGGTCTACTGGACCAAACATGGCTATGCCGTTGTAGTTATTGATATACCAGGTTCCTGGATGGGAGAAGGCCCAACAAATTTTTCGTCGGGCAAAGAGGAGGCAGGATGCTTCTACGATGCTATCGAATACATAGCTGCTCTTCCTTGGAGCAGTGGCAAGGTCGGTCTCAGTGGCGTGTCTTATCTTGCCGTCTCGCAATGGCATGTCGCCGCACTGCGACCACCTAGTCTAGGCGCCATCTGTCCGGACGAAGGATGGTCAGACTTCTATCGTGAGGTCGTTCGACATGGTGGAATTCCTTGCACTTCCTTCTTTGAGTATGTCTGCAACCGATGGAATTGTTCTATCAATCAAGTGGAGAACATACTTCTCGAATCAAAGGCACACCCTCTCTTTGATGAACTTTGGGATACAAAGAAAGCAAAACTGGAACAGATCCAGGTGCCTGCTCTCGTAACTGCAAGCTTTGCAGATCAAGGTCTTCATACTCGTGGAACGTTTGAAGCCTTCAAGAAAATATCTAGCCAGGACAAGTGGCTGATAGCCCATCGGCGCAAGAAATGGGCCTTTTATTATACGCCCGAGATTGTGGAAAAACAGCGAGCATTCTTCGACAAATTCCTCAAAGGTCAACAAGACACTCAAGTGGAAAAGTGGCCCCGTGTTTTGCTCGAAGTTGGAAATAGATTCTATGATGGCAATTGGCGAGCGGAGGTTGAGTGGCCGTTGGAGCGACAGGTCCACACTCCATATTTCTTGGACGCAGCAACCGAATCTCTCACCGTGAAGGTTCCCACTAAGACTTCAAGTGTGCAATACCATTCGCTTGGAGGCGGACCTGAGAATACTCGCACAATGTTCGACATGAGCTTTGATAAGGAGACAGAGATAACCGGCCATATATCGGCAACGCTGTTCATGGAGACCCTCACTGGCACTGATATGGATATTTTTGTTGCCATCTACAAGCTTGATGCTCAGAACAAACTTGTTCCTCAGACTATCTGGGCCGTGTAGGTTGACGTAAACCATATACTTCTTCACTTTCTAACATAGCCTAGATTTGAAGACGGTCCTGTCTGCCTGGGTTGGCTTCGAGCTTCTCATCGCGAGCTTTCCCCAATACTCTCCACCCCTGAGCAGCCGGTTTTGCTCCACAGCCGTGAACTGAAACTCGAATCAGGTCAAGTTTACAAACTCAATGTTGAGCTGTTGGTAAGCTCTATGGTGTATCAGGCTGGGGAGAAGCTGCGCTTTATAGTACAGGGAACAGATATATATGTAAGCTACTCCACCAATTTACTGAAGACAGCAGCTAATAGACAAACATAGAGACGCCGGGATAGGACAGACGAGCCTGAGCTTATAACTCGACATGATCGTGAGCAAGTCAACACAGGGTATCATAGACTGTGGACGGGCGGGAAGTATAAGTCACAAATTCTTGTACCCATCATCCCTCCGACATAGGCAGTTTAAGGGTGGTGGGCGACCCATTACACCGATTACTGAGTGTTCGTCTATCAGGCCCTTGAGTACTGACCCGATCTCGCAAGCTCTCGCACTCTCCGTATTCGTCAACTAGGTGTTCCTAATATGAATTTAAATCACTTGTTTAGCCTGTACTGTGCCCTGTGTGTATTTTCCTACACAAAAAAAGATGCGTGATAATACTAGCTAGCCTAATTTCTTAACTGATACTACATATAGGAGATATATACAATCAGTATCTAGCTTTTTGTTTTTACCCAAATGAATAACATAAAACGGCTTCTATTTCCTTACGATTCACATGTAACTAATTCACGCCTAGAAGAAATCTCAGCTTCGTCCCAACTAATTACATCGGTCATAAACCAGCCCTCCATTAAACTGCACAATAAACCCTCAAGTTCACCGTCATGCTAATTTCAATGCCCTGAGTCGCTCCTCACTTTGCTAAAATGGGAACCCGTGGGGCGCGGCGGATAAGCCTTTAAGCTCTCGGGACCCGCTAGTTAAGCCTTTTTCGGGTACTCCCCCCCCCCCCTAAATAGAGGTTATTTGGTGGGCTCCGTGGGTCGGAGCTATAAAGGGTACACTCTGAGTCCCTGTCTACTAGACTCTGCCTTGTTGCATAGGTCAAAATCTAGTCTGTTGTAAATTGTTAGGCGTACGTAGAAATTTCGAGAGGCCTGTCAGGGGATTAGTAGGCCACGAAAGTAGTACTTTCTATTTGTTAGACCCCCTAGACAGCTGGGACCACCCGCCCACCGAATAACCTCTATTTAGGGGGGGAGAGTAAATAATAAGTCTCGGGGAAGTGATTCCGAAATATTAAAGTTTTGGTGACGGATCATCACAAAGCACGATGCGAGCCACTATCCCGACCCATGGAAATATTGGCCAACGCTTGGGCCATAGGGACGTGCAATAAGGTATCAATCGAACAGAGCAGTTCTAGCCAATAAACTTCCTCTATTTGTCTCTGAGACGCGTTAAGCGATCGTAGACGAGCAGAGTGTTAAATCCCTGCCGAAATGGAAGCCAGTGAAAACATTTCGTGGGAATCGGTCCGGAGCTGGGGCTTCCCTCACAAGAGAAAGCTGTGCAGCTTGGATGATTGATGTTGCTGCTGGGATATGGGAGGTGTCAAAATACAGCAACAGAGCTGTCATCACGTCGAATTAGTTTAGATTTCCGTCCATGATTTGCTATATATGAATCCTGACATGACGAAAAGGTCATGACAAATCGAAAGGTAATAGAGGGTTTCAGTACATTTTATTATAATGAAGAATAGGGTCCCACAAATATAGCGGCATACCCTACAGTGGGGGGGGGGGAGGAGAGTTGTGCACTTTAAGGCAGATGTAAGGCAGAGAGGCACTTTGTCTTTTAAAGACCAATTATAAGGCTTCGCTAGCTACATTATTTCTACATTTAACGAGTTTCTTTACGATAGCCCCATATTATGTGTTGATTTTATGGGGCCCTTGTAGAGCTTTCTACAAGAAAATAAAATGTAGCCGTCCACATTAAGTGTAGTTTGTTGGTATGTTCTTTTCTGTACATATTATACAAAACCTAAAATTTATGCATGCCTTAAGCCTAATAAGGAAGGTTGTGGGCCTCTTCTACATTTTAAAAAAATGTACTGAAACCCTCTAATATAAATACTGTGTGCTTTTGAACTTAGAACTATAATTGCAAATCCTTGAAGATACTACCACTGCATTTCATCAAACACATCTCTATGTTCCATTGTGCGCCTAGTTATGGGCCCATTATATCTTCCAATTACAATCGCTCCGTTTTCCTCAGCCATCAAAGCGCCTCAGGGCATGTTGGGGCCTCTGCACCTTGCAGGCTGTTTATCTTTTGCGATTGTGCGTGACGGCGTGTTATGTAACTTGAATGTAATTTCATGCAGTTCCTGTGTCGGTGCAGAAAATCAACATAGAGGCAATATAGAATATAGGCATCGTCTGCTTCAGGCAATTGACATTGATACAGATTATCTTTGTGACAACTTAGGGCCGAAAAGACCTGGTAATTCATTTAAGCGAAATTCATGCTCTCATTTTGTAAAGTAATGACAAATCTATCCTAAGGCGTCTTCTGATAGATCTATAGGGGAGTTCTAAGAAGAGCTGTCTTGATTTGGAGGGCGATAAAGCGAGAGTAATATCTTGTTTGTCCAAGTGTTCCTCCATGATACCGGAGTGCCGGATCTAGTACGAAGTTAGCATAGAGTTTGTAGGTGAGATAAGATCTGACTTCCGTGCACAAGGCTTAAAGGCGCCTAGTTAATCTAAAGTAAATACTATAAAATGAACTGTATATTTTTTTAGTTCTAATACTCTTTCGTATAGTTAAGCTTAAAACTTATAAAGTTCTTTGTTTTTTAACTCTAAAAAATATAATTGTTTCTAAGATCTAACCTAAAGTACTTTTTCCGTCCCCCCAAAAACATAATGAAAATTTCCACAGTGCTATAGCCTCTGTGGTATAGATATATAGTATATCGTTTGCTCGGTGGAGATATTAAAAATTTCTGCGCTCCTGAACACGAACATACAACGGTGGGTTTCTCCACAGCGTGTATCCAGTACTCTCATCAATCCATGATTTAACCTCCTTGATGTTGGTCATTTCAACGTCGTACTTCCAGAACAACTTCGCAAGCACCATACGAAGCTCTAGATAAGCGAGGCTTGAGGAACAACTTAGTAATTTGAGATAGGGAAGAAGTGGTGATAAGGACTTACTTCTTGCCGATACATCCTCTCGGTCCAAATGAGAATGGGACACTGGCCTCTAATCGATCACCTTTCTGTCCTTCTGGTTCCGAAGCAATCCATCGCTCGGGAATAAATCTCCGCGGCTCATGGAAGTTCAGAGGGTTCATAACTAGAGAGAATGGATGAACAGAAACACTGGTCTGTGAATCTAAATTAGCTTTGGTAAAACAAATATACGTGTAAGGTGGTTTACTTACTCCCTCGGGGACAAATGTCCCTGCAATATTCGAACCTCCCTTCGGCACGATTCTTGGCAGATGAGCAGCTCCAGCCGGTGGATTTATTCTCAAGCCCTCTTGAATTATAGCATTGAGATATTGGCAGTCCATGAGCGCTTTTGAAGTCATTTCTTCAATACTCGAGAAATTTGCATCAAGCTCCGAGCGAAGCTTTTCAACTATTGCGGGATTTGTTAGAAGATAGTATGTGGCAGCGGTCAGGCTTGTAGCTGTGGTGACAGTTCCGGCCATCATAATAACAAGAGAATGAGATATAATCTCTTTCTTTGGCACACGTTGACCATTTGGCATTTTGGCCTTGAGCATGTGATGCATAAAGTCTTTTTGTTCCAGTGATGCGTGCTCACGGCTGAATGTAAAAAAGATGATACAATTAGCAAACCACTTAGATGATTGTGAATTCTCATTTATCACTTACGTTTCAGCATATTTAGATGAGTACTCGAAGTGGCGGTATATGGTGTCGCGAAAGTGCTGCGGTACGTAGACACTGAGAAGTGTGACAAGGCCGGGAATCAGGGCAACACCTCGCATAACATCGTTCATGACCGACGATGTCATGATGACATCAGCCCAGGTGTATCTGTTGGCTTTGAAGAATCAGCCCATATTCGTTGACATGTATTGCACTAGTATACCTTCTTTCGAGGAAAGAGATTCAAAAGTATCTCCAAGAGCCATCTCGCCTAGAATAATCGTAAGTCTCGTGCTACCCCCCCTTTCACTCAGGTCAAAACTCACCCATTATATTGAATGTCACATAGCTGAAAAGATTCTTGATGTGGATTCCCAAGGAACTATTTTCTTTTTTCATTGAGGCCAAGTCATGAAGGAATTCATTAACTCTCCGGATGAGAATCTTGTCGTTAGCAAGAAGACTAGAGTTGCTAAAAGCATTGCTCAACATCTTCCTCATCCGTGAGTGCTCAGCACCGTTGGTTTCATTGACAATGTTCAATGAGCCGTCGACTTCGGGTGTGAAGAAGTTTGGGTCTTTGTCGAGTCGAAGTGATTCACGAATACCAAAACCATATATGTCTTTGACAGCTGCGAGATCGGAGAAACTGAGATGATTTGGCGATATTCTGACAATGGGGCCTAGAATTGATGAGCATCGTGCCTCAGACCGCAGTAAAGGTATGACTTACCATAAACCTCATGCCACTTTTGATTATCTAAATGAACATTTCCCTGGGAAAGCTTGTAATGCCATTGAAGCTATGTATCGTGAGACTTTAGCCACAAGAACATGGTATCCTAAACCCACATTTGTGATCGAATTGAAAAATGGCCCTGGAAATCGAGCAAGGGGATGTAAGAACCGTCGATAGCTCAATCGAAACGTGAGAAAGATCGAAAACTTCTGTTATTAGCAAACTCGTCTGATGAATCGTCAGGAAATAGATGATCTTACCAGTATGAAGAGCCTGAAAAAAAGCCCCAGATAACCCGATAGATCTTCAGGTAGCTTCACAATTCTGAGCACCAGAGGCAATACTTCATATTCGGATGAAGGCATTTTGGTTTTTCAGTTGGGCTGATATTGCATCAATTGCCTCTGAATCAAATTCCTGCGATGGGAATGGAGAACATAGATTTTGATCTTTGGTACTAATACATTCCATGCTTCCCTGCTATCTACCCTAGTGACGAATTAAACTGCCGACATCGCCATCGTGTTGAGCACTCCGTACTTCCATGCAGTAATCTTCATGCTCAGACACGGCTCGCAACTCGAATCAGTCTTAGTACTAAACAAAAATCACTCTACGGAAGTACCCTCTACCCGCTCTGAATGATTTTTATTCAGTGGGCTAGTGGAGTAGCCTCCTAAGGGGTCTCTCCTGAATACGATCAGGTGTCTTTAGGTGTCGCCAGGCCTGTGGGGCCTTCAGATTTGACCCTTCAGATCTTGCTTGAAGCACAGGCCAGGCTAAGATTTCCGCCCACTCGGAGTATGACTTCTAGGGTACCAACCGGCAGGTCCTACCGGATGACATTTATTTGGGGAGGAGGGGTTCTACGTACCCCCTAGAAATTATAACAGACTAGATTTCGGCCTGTGCATTAAGGTAAGGTCTTGTAGACGAGGACTTACAAGGGCTTCCGACTACTCAGAGTATACCTTTACTGTTCCAACCCACGGAGCCTACTAAATAGACTCTATTTAAGGGAGAGGGGGGATAATATAATCCTAAGTACTTTTACTTTTATATAAGTCTAAATAAACCCTATTACTATCTAAGTGTAATACTAAGTACATAATAAATAATATTACTTTTATTTAATTCTTTATTATAATAGAGAGTCTAAATTTGTAATCGGTTGTCGTAGGTTAAGGTCTTCTTCGTAAGTGTCTTTAGTGTAGGTACATAGTATAGTGTCTAGTCTATATTCGTTGGTAGAGGATACAGTAGAAAGACAAGTACAGAAGCAGTATGTGAGGCATTTAAGGAGCATCGTAAGTTTAGCGACAGAGCCTCTGAATAGAGCTTTCTAATTGGCCAGAAGGCCCTGGTTCTAAGTGACGTGTGTCAAATATTCTAGTTTTGCGCTCAGACATGAATAGGGTTTATTTGGGCCGGTACGAAAGTAACCCTCGGTGTGGGTTGCGGCCCTCCTACTTGGATCTAGGACGTGCACGGTAAAATACATACATTTTTTGGTGGTGGAAATTCTCCGGGTGCCGAATCCTTGTAGGGTCGGCCTTGAGCTACATAAAGGGATACTACTTAAATTAGTCTCCAAGGAAGGAATCCTTCTATTACAAGCCTTAATACTTCGTATATGCCTAAACAAACCAGCCCTACACATCTATGTTTCTATAGAGGATTTTACCTAGAATAGGAATAGTACTACTACAACAATATATATATACTTTATCGGCAATTCGCTATAAGGCCAGAGTAGATGGAACGAACTGACACAAAAAGATGGTTTGTTTGGGTACGGAGTGCATCGCTTAGGAGCGAATGCGACATACAAAGGCCTGTGACGAAGCCGACGATTAGCCAATCGTTACTTCTTATACCGTACCTGACAGCTCTGCGTCCACATCTAAAGCAATGGCTAAAAGCTTGGAGATAGAGTTGCGATTCGGCCCCTCCCCTAGGTATTATATCCCGGAACAAGGGTGGTAAAGTTGTAATTTAGGCGAGGTGGACGCGCAAGAAAACTCTAACTTTTGTCAGCGACAATTTGCTGGTTTAAAGTAGTGGAGCGAGCAAGACACATTCGCAATTTGAACCTAGGAGTCTGAGCGTTCCCCCACTGATCAGTGTATATGATACCCGTTACCAGTATTTCCGATATTTCGGAAGACTGTCAGTCGCTCGAAGCAGCCGCGAGCCAAGTGAAACCCCCGAGGCTAGAGTGTTGTGTGATAAGCTGTTGAAAGAAGGGATAACCCTTAGTTCTGCAATTCCTCCTCCAGAGTCTCCATACCTTACATCTTCTTTTGTGCTGCGTTTTATTTATCAGTTGTTTTCAAATATGGCTTTAACAATCTCATCCGACGTCCCTTCGAGAGTTCCTGAACTTATTGGTGTTAGTGTTACTTTTGGGCTATTAACAGCTATTACCATCGCTCTAAGATTGTGGGCTCGCCTGAAGGTATTGGGCCAACGTTTGCAAGTTGGTGACTGGACAATTTTGGTCGCTGCGGTATGAACCTCGTCTAGTGAGTTGACTGAGTTGTTACTGAAATTTATAGGGACTTGCCATTTACTTCTGCGTCAATGTTCCTCAACGTACGAAACCACGACAGAACATGTTGAGGACAATAACTGAATTGCTAGAACAGAAACCACTTATGGCTTGGGTTATCATATTTACGACCTAACAGTTCCTTCATACTTTGCTGGCTCTCTCCAAGTATATACCCTCCCAGCCCTTATAATATCTGCTAAGCTGATCTCTCAAAGCTTTTCTATGTTGGTGAGCTTGTGTATTATGTCTGTGTAACGGTCACCAAGTTCTCGCTCTTGTCGCTTTATCTGCGGTTTTTCACTACGAAGAAGCTGCGCATGACCGCATACGCATCTATGGTATTCGTTACGCTCACAGGAATCTCGTTCGTTATTGTGGTTATATTCCAATGCAAGCCAATTCCCTACGCATGGGACAAAACGATTACTGGCGGAAAGTGCGTTAATGTTACGGCAGTGTTTTACTCACACGCAGCGATAAACATCCTAACCGACTTCGTCATCTACATCATGCCAATGAAGGTGCTATGGGCCATTGCTCGGCCAAGGAACGACAAGATTGGACTTGTTATAGTGTTCGCGATGGGATTCTTTGTTTGCGTTGCTGGAATTATTCGACTCTGGGCCCTACAAAGAACCAGTGTCAGCCAGGACTCAAGCTGTAAGGCGAATTTACGTTGGAGCTTATATATTAGCCGATGCTAACCAATTCATATAGGGGACAACGAGCCTTCGGCTGTGTGGTCTATTATTGAGTGTTGTGTTGGAGTCATCTGTGCATCGGTCCCTTCTCTCAAACCTCTCTTTTCGAAAGTCCGTAAGATAAACAATTCTAGCTTCAAGCTCTCAGACAACCACCAAGACAACAGCAAGTTAAGCGAGAGAAGGGGAATGACTCCCGACCCTGAACGCGCTATCAACAAGTGGAACATAGAACTTCCAGAACGAGGCAACGATCGAGGAGGCAAAAATAGTCCGACCAGTAGCGAAAGAAATTTGGTCAACGCTGATTTACACACCGCCTATGGTGATTCGAAATCGGGCATCTATAAAAGCACGGAGATCTATGTCTCTCACGCAGACAAGGGAAAAGTGCCTGGGAGGATCTGAGGCGTACCGACCTGCTGCTTGAGGGAATAAAGATGGTGTTAATTGGTCGAACTTCGCTTAAGCGAACGACGCTGGGGTTTGATTTGATTGTAGTTTTGTTGGAGTGTGGATATCTTATGTTCCTGCGTATACTGTAACAGAGAGTAGTACGAACACATACCGTACATACTTTCGTACATGCCGAAATAATCTAGCTTTTCGTACCTGTGCATTCTCTACCTACTAGGCCTTACAGCGAATAACCGATAACGAATATGCAGAGTGTTCCTGATCTAGGTAAAGTCCCCTATAGAAACACAGATATGGCGAACTAAATTATTCGGGCATATACGAAAAGTACGACCCAGGTACAGAGTACATGGAACTTGTCCAAGACATGACCCATGAAGAGTGTGCAGGAAGAATGTGCTCAACCCGCTTCTGCCCACCCACCCCACTGGGAGACGACCATTGCATGTAGAGTTCTCCAAGTTAAACTTTATTTAAATGCATAAACGAAGCTGTAGCTCTCTGTGGGATCATTTTAGAGCCCCTTACGAAGTTATCGCTGTCCGCATTAATCAAGTCATATTAGATGGTACGTTATTAGCCGTAGAATGTAGGCACGTGCATGCTATCCCCCCCCTAAATAAACCCTATACGGTGGGGGCGTACAAGGGGGAAGACAGGGGCGTCTAGCAAGTACAATCTACTGATTTCAGGCCTCTAGAAATTTCTACGTACGCCCTAGTCTTTACAATAGACTAGATTTTAGCCTATGCAATAAGGCAAACATAGGCTTCCAACCACTTAGAGAAGGGCCATCTTACTTCTAGCGGGGCGGAGCTGCTGAATAGGGTTTGTTTAAGGGGGGGGGGGGGGATAAGTTTTCTACGGAGTGACTAGAGCGAATATTACTTAAACGTAACATTTTGAACTATCTAATTTTGTTTTAGAATTATATTCTAGAGATAATGTGTGTCTCTAGTAAAGAGTTTATAAGATTTCAAAAGGTGAGACTATCGGATATGCGTCTAGGTGCCCAAAAAATCGAAAGATAAAAAGTAATGGAAATCCAGTCAGTGCTTACGAAAGCGTCCTTCTCATCGACAATTGCTAGATATCCAGCCAAGCCCTGTGCCCCGAACTCCATAAGAAGTGCAAATTTTACACGGCAAAATAGGGGGTAGTGGACGGACCATGGGGGAATGTGTGTGGGTGGGTGTTACATGAGCGGTCCGTGACTTATGATGAACCCAAACTTTAAACTAACTAGGATTGAATCCTTCGACCTGGATACGATGACAAACCGACGCCGGCATCAAAGCTCTTTGGAGAATTTAAGTTTAGGCCAAGAGGCCATAGTTCTCGGGTACGGCCCGGTAGGTAGCTTGGAGTCCCGGGCCCGAAGTTGGTCCGTCTCCATACTGTATGCTTTGCGACTTCCTTGTGTGTTCCAGGGTTAGGCGTCCTCACTCCACTACCGTCAAGGTCTACGAAGTAATCCTCCTAATTATCTCACGCCCCTATAGCAACCAAAACTCCTCGGGGCTTTCTATGAGTCTGGCATTTGACGTTTTTGTACACAGTAAAGAACGGGAAAAGTAAAAACTACTCACACATTAGTAACTCGACATTCATACACAAGTCATCCCACGTGCAGGTTTTAGGAATCCATCTCATACCAGTCTCACTCAGTGCCACCATCTTCGCCATGGTCGACTTTACCTTATCTCCCAGGGAAGCTGCGGTACGAGAAGCAGCCCGTAACTTTGCCACCAAGCATCTCGTCGGAGCCAAGGCTGCCTACGCATCTCTAGCATCACATGCAGAGAGGTTCCAGTCCATCCAGCCCATCTATCGTGAGGCCGTTCGCTCAGGGCTGGTCCAAGGCCAGATTCCTGCGCCTATCGGAGGAACAAGTGAAAGTCTAATCGAAGCTGCGATTTTAGTTGAAGAATTATACGCGGTAGAACCAGCCGCTAGTTTGACGCTATTTGGCACAGGACTAGGACTCACGCCACTGGCCCTGGCATATCGACCAGAGCTTCGAGAATTCCTCGAGCCGTTCCTTCTCGGCGATGGAGCTCCATTAGCGTCATTGGTGTTTTCCGAGCCCGCAGGTGTGGTAGGTATGAAATATAGTTAATTGCGAGACGACAGGGCTGACAGGAACTATGTAGGCAAATTGGCTTGAGGAAGGCGCTCCAGGCTTACAAACGACGGCACATCTCGAGGGCGATAGCTGGGTTCTAAATGGAGAAAAGGTATGTTTGATATAAGACATGATATACCCCAGATCACCCTACCTAACCTACTTTCGTACCATAGATTTGGGCGACCAATTCAGGAGGATGGGAGTTCCAGGGCGCCGAACTGTCATGTATCGTCTGCCGCTGCACCAACTCTGATATCCCAGAGACTGCTAAGCCAGCTGATCGTATCATGATACTTCTTGTTACGAAAAGCGACATAGCACGAGCAGGAAAAGGTGCTTTCGAAGTCCTTGCCCACCCACAGCTCGCAGGTCATACCGCTGTCTCGGGCCCTCATATTAAGGTGCGTTCTCTACTAACAAAGTATGAACAACGCTAAACCCTCCAAAGTACACCAACCTCCGGGTACCTGCGAAAAATCTGTTGTGCGCACCTGGCACGGGAGCTGGAGTTGTGAGCGCAAGCTTCGAAATGTCAGGTATGGTTTACCACCCACAATAGTGATAATAGTGTCCTAATTCTGAGCATTGTAGCGGTCTTGGTAGGCGCCATGGGCGTTGGAATTCAACGTGGTATCTTCGACGCCGCTTTGGAGTTCTCCAAGTCTACGCGGGGAGGCTGTGTGCCAATTGGAGAGCGACAATCGGTAGCGGATCTTTTGATAGACATCAAGATGCGAACAGAAACCTCGAGGTAAAACTTTCAAACTCCCTAGATTGGTTTTAGTTTGCTAACAATGTATTCTTTGTTTAGATACCTTACCTGGAAAGCGGCGCAAAGATTGCAGTCTGACTCGAACTATGACGACAAGAGGGAGCTCGCCTTGGAAGCCAAAATATATTGCTCCGATGCTGCTGTAAAGTCAGCAATCGATGCAATCAATCTTGTTGGAGTGTAAGTTCTTCAATATTTCACGGAGTGAACCGACAAGTACTAATGTTGAGCACCAGTTCTGCCTATGATTTGTCTAGGCCCTTCACAGACTTCCTCAATGATGCGATGGTTTTGCCTATATTTGATGGTGGCAACGTAGGTATCCGCCGGAGGGCTCTGCAGAAGCTTTTTATGCTGGATAATTACAAGCCTTGGGCTACCTGTTACTCCTAGGCACATAGTCATCTGGACTTGATATATATACTACCATAGCTGAGATGAGTCAATACAGACATTTCGCTCATCTATCAATGCCGCTTGATATTCTGAAACTGAGTTTCAATAGCGCATTGCTACACATATTGTTCGTTGTTGCCTTTGTCTTCAGAAGGGGAATTTCTTGTCAAGCCACTACAGTCAATGTACATTTTAGCAACTGCTTCCAGAGGAGTGTACTCACATCCTTTCGACCTTGGATATGGAGGATTATTACGCTCACTTAGGCCAAAACTCTTCCCGTTCTAAAAATAGCATTTATTCTTACCGCTTTAAAGGCGGTAAGTAGTAGAGCCCTAAGAATATAGTATAGCCTTTACTTTAGGGCACTAAAGCCTATATTTTCAGGGCACTACAGCTTGTATTTTTAGGGAAGGTATAGCTTATATTCTTAGGGAAGCTATAGCCTATAATTATAGGGAGCCTATCTGATTTTACCGGCAGAAAAGGCTTTCCGAATGTCGGAAGAGTTTTGGCCCAAGTGAGCGTAATAATCCTCCATACTTGGAGTATAAGATCTATGTTTGAATAAATACCGTCGAATGGGTGTACAAAAACGATTCACCTTGTTCTGCTAGCCGAGTATTTATAATCGAATAAAATTAGTGGCTTGCTTTATCACCTTTTCACATAGTCGAGTAGTTTAGAGTAAGCAATAAGCCTCGAAAGTCACGACTATGAGTAGGTTACAGGAGTCTGGCAGCACACACCCAATGCTTTAGCTCCGTCATCGGTTTCTTTTCTAAATTACAGCACATTCCTGGGGCGAACTGCGTACGTCAATGTATAATTCTACCTTGTACTTTCTTAGGAGGAAATCTCGCACTACTTTGTATGTAATTTTAATTCGGGATTTTGCTTTTACGAGACAGAAACCACTTGCGTAACCAGCTCTTTAGTTTCAATTTCTCTCTAGGCATCCTCTGAATATAGAAATGGAATCCTTCCTGTATATTATATCTCAACCTCGCCCCAAGACTAAACGAACTTATCGAAAAACAAAATGTTCATTTCGCCTACTAGAAACCAAGATATAATTACCTATGCCAACAGAACTTTCAACAATGGACTAAACTGCCTACGACTTACTTCGAGTGGTGTTTTCTTTTGTTTACTAACAGTAGTCCCTCTAGCGAAAATTGCGGTTGTTGTTGGTGTTAAGTGATATACTTGGTGTAATATTCCACGCAGTGTTTCCGCCTGCCTATCCCCTCATTTTTCTCACTGATATTTAGGCAAGGTACTAAGACGAAGTCTTTGTTTACCCTCATCACTTGACGAAAACAAGTTGTGGACTGTTTTTGCTGCTTACAACGATTCATATAAAACTCATACGGGAGAGTAACAGCACATTCTTAACATCGTTTTAAGAGCTACTCCAAGGATAACAATGGGTTAGGAAGTTCTAATAGGATATACACTAGTACTAGAGGGAACTAGTATGGAGGGAAGTCACGTGATATTCGAGGATAAAGAGAGAAGAAAATTAGAATAAAATAAAAATAAAATAATTAGATGTTGAATAGGCACAATATAGACAACAAATAGATGGTGGTAATAGTGGTAGATTCTGTGTTCTATGTAGAAGCTAGAGTGCCAGAATGGGCCTACATGTAGTGGGTAATCACATGACTATTCCCATATTTTCACTGAATTCAACATTAGAGTTGTACAGATATCGTTCGTGCCTCAATGTGTGGCCTGAGGCTTGATATTATCCTGGCCCGAGAATCCAGCCCTTCGTCTCATGACTTTTTGCCGTGACCTCCGTATCAGCCGTCCATTTTCGTGTTTATATAGTTCGTGTCCCAACTCGTTCATCAACCAAGGCGTCTATCTATATCGGTGCAAAATGATGTTAACTTAGTATACGCTAAAGGTAGCTTACTCTAGCACAATATGCTGCTTGACAGCTTTGTCAACGGACATGAACTCTCCATACATGATACCATGCACATATGCTTCACCAATTAACCGCCAATCCCTGTTATCTTGTTGTCGAATGATGAAGGGAACATTAGCGCCCGCAATGATAACCAATATATCCCCCTCCTGCATATGCTTTGGCCCAAGACCTAGGTATTCACCACTGCAAGAGAATGTCTTCATTCCTGGAGCTCTTCGAGCGACTTCATGAAGATGCTTTCTAACTTTGGTTGATTCATCAACCTCGGCTTCTGATGTTCCAAATCTTGAACGCAGGATCCGGTAGCCATCCACGAGATCACCCGGGGCATCCTGGAGTAAATTTCCCGTTCTCTGTTTGGCCAGTTTTTGGTATGCAATCGGAATGCTAAAAAGAGCCTCTTCTAGCCAATGGTCTTCCAGTTGGACTGAAGCGGGTTTGCTGGCAAGCCTCTCAAGTTCGGAAAACACCTGCAGCACCGATTCTTTGGTTGTACCGTGAAGACCGTCAACTGCTATCGCACTCCCAGTTGTTACTAAACCAACCCGAACAATCGAAAGTGTCAAGGTAGCTTTTTCATCATTGAATGCGATCGTTGGTGGCGTACCATAGTTGCCACTTGCCGCGAAGCTTAGATGCTGGCCTTGCCTATCAGCTACAATTGTGTGCCGACTAGAAAGACTCCAATCACAGCACCAGGAAGGCAGCGGATGTTTTTCTGCCTTCGTTCAGGGGAAAGGAAAGAAATCTACTTCACGGGTAGTCCTATGTAAGTGGCCAGCGTTGAAGGACAACATTGACATGCCATACTTTCGGATCAGAGCTTTCGTCAACGCCACGCAAGCCAATCGGTAGGACTTAGAGTAGTCTGGAGATATCCCAAGTTCTTTTGCATCTTTAGATATTCCTAAAAGTGCAAAGATTCGGTCCCGTGGATCCGTAGCTTCGAAACTACCTGTAGCTCGGAGCAGCTCGAAGAGGCTTCGTGTCTGGCGACGGCTATCCATAACAATTGACTGAAGTAGCATAGGTGCCATAGATCGTGCAGCTTCCTTTATGGACATCCAAAGCTGAGCCTTGGGTAACGAGAAACCACTGGTGTTGAATAGCTCCCCAAGGTGCAGGTAAAGAACCGCCCAGATGGGGACTAAGTGTTCAAGATGCAAGCCTCCGTTCTGCCAGACAAGCACCACCTCCTGAGCAGACTGAAATTCTTGGAGGATCCAGATCCGCGCCCAGATGGGATGCGACAACAGTGTGTTGAGTTCCTGTAGTATTCCATTTCCAGCTTCTTGACATATACTAATTAGTTTTGAAAAACAGGCGCTGAGAATAGCAGGACTTGATACAAGCAAGTCAAAGAAATGACTTGCACAAAACTGAGTCTGTTGAGACTTGCTCTGGCCCGTACATTCCGCCTCTTTCTTCCATTGAGATATGTGGGACATCAGGTTTCTGTCGCGATCGAGTGGACTGGATTTTGCAAAACGCCGGCATTGACTTGAGCATTCCACAGCTGCTGTAAAGATTCGAACGGAACGCGCCTCTTCCAAAACCTTTTCACTGACCTGAATAATCTCTCCAGATGATATCGAAGTCTGTGACAATAAGCCATAGTGGTACCCAGTCCACGCCAAGACCCGTACTGCTTGGTGATAGATAGATCGCATCCGTTGCACTTCCACGGTCTTCTCCTGGTTATCTCTCTGATTGATAGAGATGGCATCAATCCAGATCCACTCTTTGAAGCGCATGGTGTGGAAACTCCGCAGAATGTATTCCAAGTTGTGTGTCACATCTAGGAGCTGGCCGTTTACTATAATTTGTGAATTTGTGTGATCTGATCCCCACGTATAGGAAAGAGCACAATACTCAGGACAATGCTCGGCCGGAAACGTTTCAAGCTTGACCTCAATAGATACACTGTCTCGGATAGTCTGGGGCAATGGTGGAAGGGTTAAGTCCAACTTAACTAGGCGAATTTCATTCCTCCTGGATTCGAGGGGGGAGTATTGAAATGTGGATCGAGACAATTGACGCCTACAACAGGTAAGCCGAAGCTCACTACAACAACATGATACTGTATACGAACTCGATGTATCTCACAATCTGGGCGACAATGCCATTTTCTTGAAGGATCCTATCTCTATGCTTTTCTTGCCAGGCTGGACTAGAGTCCAAAGCTAGGAAACCCTGCCAATCGGGCAAGCGTTCGATGTCTTCTAGAGTTTCCGCATCGTATTCCCACCACGAGATGGCCTGATCAGTAGAATCTTGCTTCCATTCCACGCATTGCCGAAAGAGCTGCCTGAATTTCCGAAGCCGCATCTGGTACTATGAAACAAGAATAATCTAAGTACGTACTGCCCCACCTGCAGTGGATGTCAAGAATATGCGATTTTCGAGTCAGCTTTCCCTGCTCGTGCTCGGATTTCGGTGAAACATTATATCCGCTTATCAAGTGATACTGGCAAAACTACTTATTTTATATCTAGAAGTTCTAATAGAAAGTTAGAACTTAGATTTAGGGAATCGGATAATAATTACAATTAATCTATTGTTCTCCTCTACTTTATTCCTTACTTACTACTTAGGTCTGATTTCTCCAACGATCTTTTCATCATCGGAGAATCCATGAGCTGGTCCCAATTAAGCATCATAATAGCACTCTGCTTCGATATCAGCACCTCATCAGCACCCCTTCTAACGACTTCGTCGCTATAATTCGTGACTGCATCCTTCAGGCTAGATGCTCCAGCAACAACTTTCTGCATCGCATCAACGAAATGACTTGCATCGCAGATTGCGTGATTCAAGCCCTGGCCACGGTCTACCAACATTAGCTATGCCAGCCCCCTCTCAAATAGACAACTTACGAGGAGTCATCGGATGCGCAGCATCTCCAGCCAATGTGATTCGTCCGTCACGATTGTCCCAAGGAATGGAGACCCAGTAAGCCAACTTGTCATAGGTAATATTCGTATCGTCCGGCATCCACATAACGGCAGAACGAAAGGGCTCACACATGGTCGATGCCTTTTGCTTTACTTCTGCAAGACGACCTGCAGCATCCAGCAAATCATCCTCCTTGCCCAGCCAGCTAGTGACGACCTGGAATCGCCAGTTCGCTGGATCTTCTGGATCAGGAACATCTTGAACTAGGAGTATGTCAGTACTTGGGTTAGGTGATGTTCAAAGTAACGTACTTGACAGGAAGGATAGAAGACCTGGTCGGACTGCGAAACTAAATACAGGATGTGTACTTCGAACAAACTTCGCCTTCTCCGCATCTCCGTATGTAATGGCTACATTAGAATGTACAATCTCCATTGGCGTCACGTCGGCTTCAGACCCTAATACTATCTCGCGGACTTTGGATCTTGGACCATCGCTTCCAATTATGAGAGTCCCTGTAACAAGCTCCCCATTTGTAAAGATAGCAGTAACTCCGCCCTCATCGTACTTTATGCTCGCAAGATCATAGCCATACTAATTGAGCATCAGCGAGATTTCGGCAGCACCTCTTGGTCCTCACATGCCTTCACATCAACACCCTGACTGCAAAACAACCTCATCTTTCTCCTGGATACTCTTATCGTCCTCGGAATCGGTAGAGATTTCAATACTGTTCCATCCAAACCATTATATATTTTCATGTCATCTCGATCGGGCGCATCCAGAAACGGATCATTCTGGGCCTCCTTCAGTCTCACCCTGAGATCAGGAGGGAGCAGGGCTTCAAGCTGTGGCAGCGACCAGTGTATTCCCATACTCCATTCGCGGGGTCGGTAGTGTGAGGCTGAAGGCTCGGATTCGAAGATAGAGAAGTTTATACCGGCCTGTCAACATAATTCACTGTTAGTAAAGGACCTGAAACGTTAGGACGTACGGCTATACCTGCTTCAGGCCATGAGCAATCAGGAGACCTGTCACTCCTGTGAACCGCATGTCAATTGCAGCCCAGAACACGCATTGCACCACGTCATACCTGCTCCAATAATAAGGACATGCATGTTGTCGTTTATAGATAACGGCATATTGGTGTTCTATGGGCAGTAACTCGGATCCAAATGTCCAAATGTTGCGGGGGGATATTCAAAGTGTAGATAAGAGTACATAACAAGGTTCTGGTCTGATCTGTTCGCGGCTAAGCGGAAAGATCACCCCGCACATGTCAGGCATGTTGAGTGGTTGAAGTCGGATCGATTACGAAACCTCGGAGGCGCACGGGCTGGTTCCGGTTTACTTAGCCTATTTAGTTTAGTATTTAGCAAACCTTCTATCTCGCATCTGTTGATACGATACTCTACAGTACTGTAGATAAAGAACTCCGCAAACAATCCTATCCAGATCCAGAACACCCGGTCCTGCTGTCGATCATACGATCCACCACCGACATGGGTACCCAAGATGACGACCATCTTCCCCAAACCCTCCCAACTACAACTACAACTAATGCCGAACCTATGAACCAAGAAACGCTTTCCCCACCGCAGGCAGACTCTATAAATCTGCAGACGAAGGATGGCAATGTAGCACTATCTACAGAGGCTTCTCTTGAACAGCGGGTTTGCTTCTATGAGGCAACTACAAGGAAGAAGTCCTGCTCACAAGGATTAGGCCCCCGAACAACTTGAAGAAGAATCCTCGGCTCATCGGCAGCACGAATTACAAGAGAGCCAACAAGAAGCGATACTTCATGTTCACGCGGACAATGACTCCGGCCTGCAACAGTCGACGGACGACGAAGGCGACCGTGGCGATGGCGACGATAATCATGTAAGGCTCTGCCTAGCAATTCGAAACATCCTGCTAACTTTTGTGCCTTCCTTAGGATCCCGACACGTTTAGCGACTACTGTAGCGAATACTCGTCAGTTTCTCTTCCACCCCAGTGGCTTATGGCAGGCGTTAAGCATGATATTTCAGGTCGAGCTTCTACACTAGCATTTTGAGCGAAGCAACGGACTATTTTTGGGAAAATGGAAGAAGATACCATGCACATCAAGGCGGCCGTAAGCAATCTCCACCAAAGAGCCTATAAGTGAATCTCTCCTTATCTTCAACTCCTCTATTAGGATATCTACTGCCCAATGACGAGGTACGCCGAACACTCAGTGCCGGCCGAGAAGTGGACTAACGATCTTCTCAGATCGAACTTGACCGAGAAGACATGAAACATCATGAGTGGATGCTGATAACAGATTTTCGATTACATCTCTCTCCAATTGGTAACAATCCTCAGCGAATACTGGATATTGGCACAGGCACAGGTAGGAGGCTTTACTGACCTGATTTGATACACATGATGCTGACGACCTCCAGGAATATGGGCTATGCAAATCGGCAAGTCTTCTTTGACCGGGATTTCTCGACTTAGGTAGCTGATATTGGTAGCCGATCGGTATCCTTCTGCCGAAGTTATTGGTACAGGTTGGTACACTTCCATCAATCGGATTGGCTAGAGCTGACAGCTTTCAGATATATCTCCCGTACAACCCCAAATGTAATCGCTGGCAATCACATACTTCCTTCCAAATATACTCAAGAAGTCGCAGGGTCCCTCCAAACTTGAATTTTGAAGTCGATGACCTAGAAGCGGAATGGCTCTACAGACCAGGAACATACGACTTCATCCACGTTCGATTCATGTTTATTGCTATCAAAGATTACCCAGCAATGTTAGCTCAGGCATACAGGTGAGTGCCAATCTCAGTAACTTGTTCGTTCTAACACTACCAAGGACGCTAAAACCAGGTGGATACGTTGAGCTTTCAGAACTAGGAATCACTCCCGAAGCTACAAACAAAAACTACCCACCACCCTTTCAGATCTTCCGATGGCTTGACCTCTATGACGAAGCCATGAAGAAGATGGGGTTCAACTTTAGGGTAGCACACACTTTCAAAGACATGTTGAGGGACGCTGGGTTTGTGGACGTGGTTGAGACGAAATTGGAGGTACCATGGGGTGCATGGCCCGAGGATAAAAAACAGAAGGCGATCGGTCGTTGGCATCTCGGTTCGTGCTTTCAACTAACTGATGGATTTGTGTAATACTGACGTTCCTGTAGAACAACTCAAACAAGGCCTTCAAGGGATTGTTATGGCACTGTTTACTCGATCACTGGGCTGGACGTCAGCTGAAGTCGAGGTCTTCCTGGTTGAGTTGCGGAAACAGCTAGATAATAAGTCTTACCACCTTCTCGATCATGCGTTAGTCTTCACTTTCTCCTTTCAACGCCTCAATCATGAATTAGTGCTCATCCGTACTATAGTTATGTCGTCTACGGCAGAAAGCCCATTGTAAACAGCAGTACACACTAAACGAGGAATTTAGCAAAAGTGGTGGTAACTCGCCTTAGCTAAGTCGTCTTTAAGCTAAGGCAAGTTATTATACTAACATCTAAACGCCTTAAATTAAAGAAGTACTATCTATTACTTTTAAAATGATTTATTACTATTTAGCTTTTTTAATATAATTATAAAATATAAGAAATATTTTTTAAAAAGGAGACCGAGATTCCTCTATAGACCAAAAAGTAGCCATATATTGGAAACGGCAGAGTAATGCGTGAATACTTTCTCAATTTCCCCTCATTAGTCCTGACTTTTTCGAACGGGGTCGGAAACCAGGTAGAGCTATACTTTGTCCGTAGATTCTCAGTTGTGACTAAATCATAATTATAGTGGAATTCCTCCTCCATCATCCATGATGTCCATTTAACGCTATTATAATGCCTGACCAACTCTATGAGCTTACGGCTTTCGAGGAAATTTGCGCAAGCCATATATGCCAACATTCTAGAGCACTTCTTTAGTACGGTTTTTATCATCCACTATACCTTGCCCTGGATTTAGTCCTCTCCGCGTGCCCTTCACGAGTGGACAAAATAAGAGCGGATACATGTTCCACTGTGTATTAAATTCCTCTAGGAAGCCGACAACCCTCGAGGATGAAAACACTAGATCCTGAATGATATACTTTTGCGCCAAGCCATTCTGGTGTTGACAACACTGGTGTAGCTATATTGAATATAAAAAAACTTCATTCCATATGATAAGTAATATTGCTTAAACTGTAAGACACTTTGTTCTAGTACCGCTTTAGTAAGATTTACTACTTCCCTTATTTTGGATTTCTCCGGTGGGAATAAGAGTGAAAGCATGCTAAGCGGCAGGAATAAGTGTTAGCTTCGTTGTATTTAGTACTGGACTCCATCTAGCAGCTAAGAAAACGCTGTCGTCAAGCGCAGGGTCTTAAGTTAATAGTAACTTCCGTTGCTTGGATAGATACAAATGCTTCCGGCTTCAAGCTATAGTGCGTACACGATTTTCAATCAATTCTAACTCAGCCATTACAGGTTGGTACGGGAATACAGGTTCCCCCTAATGCTACACGAGTACTTCACTACTTAGGAGCTTTGGAGGCTCTGCAGACCAGGGCGACTGAAATCGAGTCTCGCACTATACGACGATGGGAGACCGGGAAGCTCTTAGGCTCGAGAGAGTACGGCACACATGCATATAACAAATTTAGATACCCATCTATGTGAGTCTCCTGCCTTACTCAGCCTCTGTATATTGCATTGCCTCTAGTTTTTCGAAACAGGTTTTGGAGAGTATAGATCGAGCGAGGTGTGGTACAGCAGCATACTTTTTAAGATTTCCCCTCTAATCTGCTCTCTAACAGGGTGGTACACAGAGCCGAGTATCAGAAGATACTTCTGGCCGAAGCCTTGAAGTTAGGGGCTGAGATTCGCACCGGTTGCGGGGTTGAATCGATTGACTTTGATGTCACCAAAGTCATTCTCGAGGGTGGCGAATCAGTGAAAGGGGGTGCGATCGTGGGAGCCGATGGTAGGTAGCCACCTGAGGAAAGCTTGCGAAATCCTGTTGTTTCGAGCCCCAGTTCCGTATTAACAAATTGTTGGAATACGGTTATGGTCTACAATTCGAGGCCAGGTCCTTCAAAAGCCCTCAGAACCATTCGAGACAGGTGATGTTGCCTATAGAGGAACATTTTCCCATGAAACATTACAGGTACTCAACGACCCCCAGGTGAACTATTTCTGCAAAATGCAACCAGTCACCATTTGGGCTGGTCCAAAGAAGCATGGGGTATTCTATCCTCTCCGAAACGGAGAGGCATACAATCTGGTCCTTCTGAGGCCAGACGACCTCCCTTCAGGAGTGAGAGCTGGCGACGGTGATTTAGGGGAGATGAAACAAGCCTTTGAGAACTGGGACAACGTGTATGATGCCCCGTTTATTTGTCTTCTACACAACGTAGCTCCTTTCCTTCACCAAAAATAAATTGTGGTTTGTCATATTGACTCAAGTACTTCCCCGGAGCACAGAATTACCAAGATAACTTCTTGTTTTAAATCTACCCTGAAATGGAAATTATACCACCTCGGGGAACTTGAGACATGGACCAGGGTACGTTATTCCAGGAAGGTCTTTCGATAGCACCTTTTCTTTCACCTGTTCCTCTATTTTATCCTTACACCGAATGCTGAGATTCAGCCGCCAGCGACATGTCGCACTCCTCGGAGACTCCTGCCACCCCAGTCTTCCTACCAAGCGCAGGGAGCAGCCATGGCAGTTGAAGATGGCGCTGTACTTGGAGACCTCATCGGCCGTTATTCACGCTTACCCGTTCCACAGCGATTGCGGCACCATATCACCATACCTAAGTTGCTTCAGTTGTACGAGTCAATGCAGAAGCCGCGCTCAAGCCTCAATGTTCAAGGCGCAATCCGAAATCGTGAGATGAATTACTTACCCGATGGTGACGAGCAGATTGCCCGTAACCTGGAGCTAGAGCAGATGGATTGGAAGAGCAACAGTAAATGGAACTGGATTGATAGTAACTACCAGCATCTTATACTAGGCTCTGATCGTACTGATGCCTCTAAAGAGGCATTTGAAGAATTATTGAGAGGTTGAGTTGCTCCAACTAGTGCGTCAGTGTCGTGGCAGTGGCGACGGACTTGAAATATCATGGCAGACAGTTCCGTTAGAACATGCTGCATACTTGGAGCTCGGAAGAGTAGGAAGTAAAAATTTCTAGTTCAGATGTGTAACATACGGGTCTTTTGGTGGCTTGCGAACGACGGAAAGGAGGAGGGAGAACCACCTAATCTGTCATGATTCTAATCTGTAGAACTTGAAATAGATCAATTCCGTGAGCCGAGCACACTAGTTCCGATAATTTCTTCAATACCAAGTATCGTACCAGAATAATAAGCTGTGACTTCGAAGTACCTACCGCCAAGCAAAGAGGTAACACCTACTAAACCTACCCGGAATTCAAGGCCCTGGATTTCCTCCGCTTTCCGAAAGCCTTTTGCGGGGTTGGCTACGTCGCTTGCATTCGACCTGCTCGAAAATTTGCCTCCAAAGTTGATTCCGATACAGAAACGTATGTAGTTGTAAGGATGCTTCAGCTTTGTTTGAGGACTACCTTAAAGACTCCCTCCTCCTCCTTAGAGGTAGGAAAACCAGACCTCTATGTATTGAAAGTTGCCAATTTCAACAACTACTTCATGATGGATTCTTCATATAGTTGCTCAGATGCTCCAATTCATGAACCTCGTCTGATGCGGCTCATTTGTATCGGAGCAAGCACCAGTGGGATCGGGGCAGCTTACAAATACCAACGCCAACTCGAGAACGTTGAGTTCGTTGTCTACGAGAAGAAAGAAGAGGTTGGAGGAACCTAGTGGGAAAATCGGTACCCTGGCTGCGCCTACGACATACCCTTGCATGCCTACACCTACTCATGGGAAAGAAATCCTGAATGGTCACGATTGTGAGTAATGCCTATGACCTGATCCAAGTAATTCTAATGCCTTCTCCTAGATATGTTACTCAGCCAGAAATGTTTCAGTACTTCAAATCCTATGCTGAGAAATAGGGCTGCATGAGATATATCAAGCTTAACCACAAGGTAATTGAAGCAAGATGGTCTGAAACTGACTCTAAATGGGAGGTTAAGACCGAAGACCCAAGTGGTCATCGTTTCACTGATTACTGTGATGTGCTGCTGAGTGCCACGGGGATCTTGAAGTATGTTGGTCTTACAACTTCCCACTCACGATGTGTATCTAATTGACTTTGAAGCAAGTGGAAATGGCCTGAAATTGAGGGGATTAACTCCTTCGAAGGTGGTCTTCTACACTCAGCCCATTGGGATCCTGCCTATGATTTTGCTGTGTGCGGAAGTGGAGTACTAGCTACAGGTAACAAACAACAAGCTCGCTAACCTCCGGAGGTAAGTAGCGGTGGATAATTTTCACCGAACCGCTAACGCTATAGCCCTTGCGGTAATAGGTGACAAAGCTAACAAGTCCGTTCTCAATAAAAATACTCCGTCGAAGCCCGTGGATTGTATTTTACAAAGTTGAAGGTTAAGAAGCTCGGTTCCTCGTGTAGGCTAACCCGCAGTTATATGGACAAGTAAAAAAAGTCGCTCGAGAAATGCATCGACCTGGCTCAGGTAGTACTCTACGGCACGCGTTTTCCACTTTGTTGATTAAGGGCGGACCAAGAACCTTTCCTGTAGCCACGCATATTGTAGTTAACTTAGAGTTAAAACCTTATTAGAGTTTAACTAGTAGGTTACTAAAGTTAATTAATATTTAAACTTTAACTTCTTTTAACTTTAAGTTAAAGAAAAGAAGTTAAAAAGAAAACCTTTCTCTTATATAATCTTCTTTTCTCTTTAGCTTTTAGTTTAAATAATATTTATTACTAGTTACCTTTTATTATTTTATAATTTACTAATAAACTACTAATAATTATTTTTATTATTTATAAAATAATACTTAAGTCTTATATTTTTTATATATATAAGTTAAACTAAAGAGAGAAATCTTTCTTTAAGATTAAATATAAGAAATAACTCTAGTAGTCTCTTTATAACCTTAAAACTAATAGTATAACTTAAATTACTAAGATATTAATTTATTATTATAGTTAATTCCTCTTTTATAAATTAATCCCCGACTATAGAGTCTAGCACGTTAAGGAACTCTCTATCTAAGCTCTACTCTAAGATTGTTAGTGTGTCTTACCCTGTTAACTTCCACCTATGAGTTCTGTTTATTAATAATTAACTCTGTACTTAATTTAGTACTCCTGTTATACGTCGTAATGGTGGTCCGGCTGCCGACGTGCCCGCTCGCCGAGTTTGTGGGGAATTTTCCGTTGTTCTAAGGTCTGAGGTATGCCGAGCGGGAAATCATCACTCTCAAAGCTACAATTTACTATGGAATAAATTACTACACAGATGTCGCTCTTTATTTATACCCGCATTCGTAACTTGAGAGATGGGAGAGTGTATAACTCGGGTCATTCTCCACATACTCTAAGAAATCTATATCGCAATTCCTATCTTTTTTGTCCACAAAAGCTGTAATCATGGCCAAGATCGCTATTGTCTTTGTATGTATTGCCTTGCAGTCATCGTAAATCTTATGGAGGCACTTCCTTCCCATCATTTGGTGAATTCCTGTCCTTTTCCGCTAATATATACCCCATCTAGTATTCGATGTACGGTACCGTCCAGAGATTGGCGGAGGCGGAGAAGAAGGGCATCGAGGCAGCAGGAGGGACTGCAGATATCTACCAGTAAGTCAAATCCAACTATTCATTCGGGAGATTAATTTTAGCTGACGGATCATATCACAACAGGGTCCCCGAAACCCTCCCCGACGAAACGATCACCATGCTTCAAGCGCCCCCAAAATCCTTGTACCCCATCGTCGAGCCTGAGAAGCTGCTGGAATACGATGGATTCCTCTTTGGAATACCTACCCGCTACGGCAACTTTCCAGCTCAGTGGAAGGCATTCTGGGACAGCACGGGCGGGATCTGGGCTTCTGGCGGCTACTGGGGCAAGTACGCTGGTGTCTTCATATCGACTGGAACAGCGGGCGGTGGACAGGAATCGACGGCCATCGCTGCTATGAGCACCTTTGCGCATCACGGTCTGATCTACGTTCCCTTGGGTTACAAGACGGCTTTCCCAGCCCTAACTAACCTTACCGAGGCGCGAGGAGGAACTCCTTGGGGCGCGGGTTCTTTTTCTGTAGGTGTTCATATATGCGACTGACTCTTTACCATGTCATGCTATGTATGATCGCTGACTCTTCTTGTCTCTCTAGGGCCACAATGGTATGCGCCTTCCCTCAGTGCTAGAGATTGAGATTGCCGAGATTCAAGGCAAATCATTCTATCAGGCCTTGTCAAAGGTGAAGTTCTGAGGTCAGGATAAACAGGTAAAGGACTAGAGTGGGAATATCTACATGTCAAAATGTAGTTGAGAATAAGATAGTAGAGTTGCCTTATCGTTATGGGCAGGACTCAGATGCATGTTTGAAATATCTTCTGAAGCTGAAACTTACTGTATAAATCGAAACGGTATATTATTATGTATAACGTTTTCTCTTTACTTTCTGAGATTTAGAATAAAGGGCCTCGAATTCTAATTGTCGTGATAGAAGGCGGCCACATTTAGATCGTCCGTCGCTACTAGTAGTCGCAAACAGAACTGATCAATGCCATTATGGTAGAGCTTAATAAAGCCTTCAAAAGAAGCCTAGATAGCTTGATTTTCTCTTCTTACTATATAGCTTTAAGCTTGGACGGCTTATTCATTCTAGCAGCAAGTACTGTATACCTGGAACAACTTGTGATTAACAATAGTAGCAAGAGAGTTTAATTCTCTTGATTGTCGAGTTTTGCAGAGCTCTATAGGTGGTTCACATACTTATTTCTTGTACTATGATTATGGTTTGAAATGTATACCGATTCATGTGAAGACGAACATAATATTGTAAAAAATAATCTGTCGCCATTTTAATGCACATGTCAAGTTTTTCCCTCGCTCTTAATCCGTGCCCGGTTCCGAACGGCACATACTAAATCCCATTTACCATGGAATGCTTATTCATCACTGGTTTTCCATTTGGTAGATTTTTGGCGAGATTCAAAGGAACAGTGTTATGATCATTGTTCATCTTGTTTTTCTTGGGTCTGCGTCTCATTTCCTCTAACCACTTGGGATCAATTTTGTCCTCTCTCATGTAAGGACTCACATCAGCCTGGGGAGTCTTCTGAGCGAGCGCAAAGCCGTTGCCCATGAATGCCCACATGTTATTCGGGTTGCGGTACTGGATATGGTAGTCTTCCCACCTGACGTTCTTCATCATTTCCCGAAAGTGAAGAGAACTACCTGGATAGATTGCGACGACTTCGCCGTCCTTGTTCTTGTACCAGCTGTCGCAGTTGTCTGTGAACACAGATTCCTTTAGCCAGGTTTGGCAGTGTTCGCCAAAGCTGCGCGTGACATCTCTCTTGGGCTCCACGGATCTAATATCCTCGATTTGCAACTTCTTAATAATCTGGACAGCGTACTCAGCTGTACAATGGTAGAAGTTCAACGGGGATCCATTAAGAAGCGGACTCGGAGGGCCGCCGTGCATTAGGAAGTTTGGCATGTCTGGCACTGTGAGTCCAAAGTAGGCGAGTGGCTTCTCTGCCCACTTTTCCGCGAGGGACACTCCGTTTCTACCGATGATTGGGAAGCGCGGTAAGAAGGAAACGTCGAATCCCGTGGCACAAATGATTGAGTCCACCTTTCGGGATTGGCCATCAGCGCCGGTGACCCCAGTAGGAGTGATCTCCTGGAGTGGGGTGAAGTGGACATCGACGTTGGGCATCTGGATGGCTCTCATGAATGGATCGCCGGGTGTGTATCGTTTGCAACCGTAGGACCATTTGGGCAAGAAGCCTGTAACTAAGCTAAGCAACAAGATTCCATAGGCAAGGAGGGTATGATCTAACGTATACCTTCGAATAGACGGTCATCCTTGATAAGGCTCCTCATGCGCGCCCTAAATTTCTTCTTTGCGAACTCCTGGCTCTGGCTTCCTTGGAAGAGGACGTCAAAATGTGAGTTGAACACGTTCTCGAAATTCTTTATATACTTGATAAGTGCCTCGGGGTTTTGACGGAATTCTTCCTTCTCCTCTTCAGTGTACGCATACTCTTGAGGGAAGCCATCAACCAGTTGCACAAACCACACAGGCTAATCACATATCATCAGTAACAGGTGCTTACCAGGTAGAAAAGGCATGTTGAGCTTACCGATCGGACGTAGAGGTCTATGTGTTTGACAAAAGGCTGCAGTGCCGGTACGACTTGTAACGCAGATGCTCCCGAGCCGATCACAGCAACCGACTGGTCCTTCCAATGCTCCTGTGTATAGTCCTTGGGCCAGGCCGCACTGTGGATGACTCGGCCCCGGAAGTCCTCCCGGCCCTTGACCTCCGGCCATTTCCACTTGTTGAGATTGCCTGTCCCGTAGAGAAGCACATCGCACAGATCCTCCGACTCGGCCTCATCATCGGGGAGGTTGGTATATCGGATCTTTATTCTCAATTTGGAGATGTTCTCCTCCCAATAAGCGCCGGTGACCTCAGCATTGAAATGCATACGTTCTCTCATTTTGAATACCTTGGCGACTTTGTCAAAGTAGCTCCAGATCTCTTCCCCTGAAGATAGAAACTTTGACCAATCTGGCTGCAGGGAGGGATTTTCGGGTTAGCTTTCATCAACAAGAGGAAGGGTATGTGTGTGCTACTAACATAAGGAGCAAAGTGAAAGATGTAAGCATGACTGGGGACATCACAGGCGACCCCAGGATACGTATTTTCGAACCACGTTCCACCTATATCGGCGTTCTTCTCATAAATAACATGCTCGATGTTCTTGCATTCCTTCTCGATATAATAGGCGTCCAGCATCCAGCATAAGCCTGCTCCAATCGTGATGACTCTGAGCTTTCGGTTTGCGGGATCGGCGAGGGTGACATCGGGAATCATAGGCTGGCCTGGACGGCGGCGGTCGAAAAGGGAAAACCCTTGATCCTCCATGGCGAGTATGAACGTAAATGCGAATGAAGTTGATTTGCAGGTTTTCCGTCTTGGTCTTCATCTTGACAGCGGCCAGGCCAGCACCTTTAACATGTCCAAACATGTCCATAGAACATGCTTCATCGACCAAAGGACCGAAAAATTAACACGCAATGCGGCGGGAGTGTGCATAAGTGAGTGACATTCTCCACTGCGACAAATGTCCTTGTGGGGATGATGAGGGGGCGGGTTTTCTCCGTATCGTGGCACAAGGGTAGTTTCGCATATTGTAATAATAGCATGCTAGGATTTTTTGGGTCAAGTTATATGTATTCTTCTATACTTAGTAGAAAGTACCGAGCCCTCAAATGCTGACTGGCTACTCCATAGTCTCAGAGGGGTCGCTGGGTTCCCCGCCACATCCCCGGGTTCCGTCCTTCCCATGCCTCGGTTCTCCTTCTGTCAATTCTGTAGACATCATCATCATCACAGTTGTAATAAAAACACAACGCTTTAACGATGCCTCCAGACTCTCCCTACTGCTGCTCCTTCTGCTCTGCGACCTTTGCCCGTGCCGAGCATTTTCACCGTCACATGGCTTCTCGTATGGCCTCTACCTCCCCTATCCAGTTTCATTGGTAGTCCCTGGGCTAACATCACGCCTCGAAGATAGCACGCGACGCCCATTTGCGTGTGGATTCTGTGATAGATCATTCAAGAGAAGGCATGTGACGCTCTCTTCCTGGTCCAATGTATATATCTCCATTGACATTTATATCTCCAGAGATGTGCTTAAGCGTCACTGGACCACTTGCCGCGAGCGGTTACGTACCGGTGCCGAGGAGCCTCCAGCTACGGTGTGCAGTCGTGGCAGGAGAAGGACCTCTTGTGACCGTTGCATTCGACTGAACAGGGCATGTAGTTCACAGAATCCTTGCTCTGCATGCTTAGTCAAGGGTGGGCTATGCTCTTTCTCGTCGAGGGTCAACGGTAATGCAGACAACCCTCATCCATCAACGGGACAGGCGGAAGTAGAAGGGACTAGTAGTGATGAACCCGTCGACCTGACCTATCCCCAGACCTCGCTGGCTGAGGCTTGGGATTTGGGGTTTCTTTTTAATCCACCGCCTACTAACCTTACGCTAAATGAGAACTTGCGGGACCTCTTGTCTCAATCCCAATTTCCATTCCCATCAGAACCTCCCCAAATCCCGCTTCCGGATTCACCACCAGATTCACCACCTACTCTGGATTTTCTCTGGGAATCCCCGCCCCGCCTTGAGTTTCTAGCGACTTTCGCGAAAACCAGAGGGTTTACAACTAGTTTTGATTGTGACAGTGTGACTCAGAGATGGCAGTTGCTTGTTGAGGAATTACCCTTTCTGATTTATTACGACGATCATGCTCGGAGTAACCGCATGGCTATGGATCAGATTTTAAATGATCCGCTTTCACAGCTTTTAGGATATGGAGAACCCTTTTGTCTTGATGCACTTTGGGAGAAGGATAACTGGATGGCCGACCTCCAGCCGTTTTGTCAGCCTTCGCCATGGGCTCTATGGTCGGCTGATCCTCTAGCATTGAAGACGCATGAGATAGTACAGAGTATCAAGGAGGTAGCTTCTCACAAGGGACGGACCTCGACGGTCAATCTCGAATGGTCACCTTTGCTGGAAGCCATGTGCTACCAGATGTTCTGTCCGCCACAGATGCGACGGTTTTTGAGTCTCTTCTGGTTAGCCTGGTATCCCCACTGTCCAATTTTACATAAGCCCACCTTTTCAGCTTCTCGAGCTCCTTCTGGGTTGCTTGCCGCAATGATCCTCATCGGGGCGTCAGTATCCCCAAAGGATTCTGATCGTGATGACGCGAAGACGTGGTTTGACAGCATAGAGGAAGTTATCTTTGAGGACAAGATGCTCTATAACGACTTCCCAGGGACAAGACCTATTCACTACGGCATGTATTGTTCCATGATTCAAAGAAGGCTCGAATCCCTCCAGGCTGCTATTTTTGTGTGTAGCCTGCAACGTTGGGAGGCTTGCGAGGTTAGCCGCAGGAGGATCCTGAAGCATCGGCATAATACACTGGTCATGGTACGTGGAGGACCTCACCGCAATTTCCTGAGACCACCAACATTATCAACTAACCGGGCCGTGCTTCACAGGCAGCTAGAGATCTAGGGCTCTCGAATAAGATGCTTGAGCCAACGATAAGCACGAACACTGAGAATTTTAAGTGGATTGAACTTGCACTTCGAGAACAGCTAATCCGGTATTTCTTTACCCCTACCTATTTTCGAATCGCCTGGGGAACTGACGAGGCTTTGATCCCTGCAAGGACGTTAACACTTATATTCTTGCTCGACAATTCCTATGTTATGTTCAACAACTGCCCACCAACGCTAAGCGTTCCCGAATTGAAGATAGCATTCGCCTGCTCTGACGAGTGTTTTCAAGCACATTCATCGGAGGAGTGCTTAGCTAGCCTGCGCGCCAAATCCCAACCTGATATACATACATTGTCTATTGTATCCGCTGTCGAGACCATCTGCCAGGAACATGTCAGTCCGGAATTTATCAATATTCTAGGTCAGACGAGTGCCTTTAATCTATTCACCCTTATCGCAGGTAAGATGCACTCCCAATTCATCTTTATGTCACGCTAAACGCACCGTGTATATATAGCGCTTCACTCGCTTTGCTACGGCATTTTGCGGTTCAAGGCCTTCGGCACCCAACTTACATCTGTCCGGCATGGTCTGAAGAACTGGAGCCAAGCATGGTTCCAATCTTCCTATGCTATACCGTCTCTCTCTCCCATCAACGAGAGTGACAATGGTAGGAGAGAAATGTGGGAAAGGATCGGCTTTGTACGACATGCCGACGAGATGTGGTGGTTTACACGCCGTGTATTAGATCATTTTGAGTCGGAATGGCCGGGCCATGGTTTGTCAGCTTCCCAGGAATTGACCAAGCGTGCGTTAGAGGAGTATGGTGGTATTGATATAAGCTAGTCCTTGGAGGCACTGACGTTGAACTATCCAATGTTTTATGTAACTTCTTTGGGAAGTATATATAATATCATACTACAAGCAGTCCGCCAGTGATAATCAATAGTTTCTGATGCTAATCGGATCACGTTCGATTCCTTGAGGATCTCTGTTGATATCTACCCTCGAATACGCGTTTATGTCCCCTCAAGGATACCAAAAACCCCTCATCCAATACACATTATAACTCCTCTTAACATAGCCTGTTTCAAGCCACGAAGCCCATATGGTCTCGCATCGTACTTCTGATCTTCCCAACAGATCTCTCAGAAGTTCTAGGCTTCTCCTTAAGCTCCACATTGATATAGGTGAGCTCCTGAACCGTCGTATCAAAACTTGCCACTGCGATTCCCTTCGCATGCATGAAGCCAACCCCCTGTCTTCCTCTTCTCCCTCAGCTTCATATCAAGCTGACCCCGACTTAGACAGCACCTGACATCCATCTAAACACCCTCCTCAAATACACTCCTCCCATTCGCCAAAGTTCGCTCTTTGGAAAGCCTGCGTATAATGTATGGACTGACTTTCCTCTTTCAACCACGTCTTAAAATCCATCAAGCCCATCTACTCCCTCACCCCTTTCACATCGTAAGCATAACTTCCCTCCCCAAACCACGGTAACAAATACGATGAGCTGTAAACGTAATCTGGGGCATTCAGATAGGATTCATTGGTCGTTCTATGGGTGTGGATTGGGGATGTGATGCTTATCGGAAGAGAAATGGGCTGGATGACAGGTAAGGTGTCTTGCGTCAGATGCGAAAGATAGCCGTCATTTATCGATACATGCGATGTTCAAGAGCAAGAAGTAGTCAAGTCTAGTGGTATCAGTAGCTATTCAGGTGAAGATATGTACAAGAAACATCAAGATAAATCTTATGCCATATTAAAAGTCGACGCTGGACACACAATTCAGTGTTACCCTCTATTCTACTAGCTTATTAATATAGCCTATATAAATATATATAAGCTATATTAATTATAATTACAAACTAGAGAATTAGAGCTAGAACCACTTACCTACTTATAATTCCATGCAAAGCTTTATTATAAGCTTTTTGAGTACTCTAAAAGAGTAAAGCTACTCTATTTAGAGCTACAACTAGGTAGTAGGAGATTATAGAACCCTAACTTACAACACATACACTACCGGTCGAGGGGATACACAAGAGGAGCAGTAAATTGTCTGGATTGCTGTCTCTTTCGTCTTTGAACAAACAACCCTCTTTGTTAACTTCTTCCAAAACGTAACATATATCCTAAATGGAGACTGGAACTGCTTTGTCGGAAAAACCTACTATCCTCTTTGTGCCAGGTGCCTGGCATCTTCCGGCAGGGTTCGACACCGTTCGGGAGCAGCTCAAGTTCTTAGGCGACCCAAGTGAAGCAGTTGCTCACCCTTCCACCGGGGCTGAACCACCCACCAAGAACCTATTTGATGACACTGCCAATTTACAAGCAACTCTAGAGACACTGGCTGATGAGAACAGGAGAATCGTCGTCGTTACACACTCATATGGTGGGGTTGTTGGATCTTGCACCGTCGAGGACGTCGGGTTTGTTGCCAAATATAATAGTATTGCCACTCGTTCAGAAACCATAAATATGGTTCATATTCAGTTCATGCTATAGACGAGCCTATGGTATTAGTTAGATAATTGATTTCTAAGTGTTTCATATATAAGAAGACTTATTCTCTGATACTATATAAGTTGTTTTAGTATTAGTAATTACTTACTCTCGTTTATATATATATACTCTTATTTTACTATCTATATAGAATTAAGTAACTATCTCTTAACTTCTAATCTATATATTTATTAATAGTTATAAGCTCTCTACTACTACTAGTATACTAAATTAATTTATTTTAAATTATTTAATTTAAACTAATAGTAGTCTAGAAACTACTTAGTTCTATATAAGTTAAATAGACTTACTTAACTTATCTAACCCTAATAAAAAAATTATTAAAATAACTACTAAGTCTATACTTATTCTTAGTAACTCTTTAAACTAGTAGAATTAATTACTAAGAGTATATAAATTAACTTAAAGTAATAAAAACCTAGTATAATTATATATTAATTTAGTATTATTTATTTAGTTATTATTTTTAACCTTTCTAGTTTAACTAATATTTATTTAAATACTAATAATAACTCTTATAGAAATTAAAATTATAAAATAATAATATAAAATATTTAAAATTAAATAAGATATATAGAAATATTTTATTTAATTAATTAATAAATAACTAGATATACTAGTATTTATATAAAAGTATATATATAACTTTATAACCCCTTAGTACCTCTTATTTATATATAATTCTATAATAATATAAGAAGTATTAATTATATTAAAATTATATTTTATACTATTAGATTATACTAG